>VWZE01015222.1:348614-365980 GCA_013396675.1 Eubucco bourcierii
AAGTGTAACCAGCAGGACAAGAGAGGTGATTCTCCCCCTCTGCTCTAGTGGGACCCTACCTGCAGTATTGGATGCCCCCAAGCATAAGAGGAACAACAAATTGGTGGAGCAGGTCCAGAGGAGAGTCACAAAGATGATCAGAGGGCTGGAGGACCTGCCCTAAAGGACCAGCCTAGGGGAGCTGGGACTGTTTCATCTGGAGAAGAGAATCATGAAATCATAGAATCAGCCAGGTAGAAGGCTCTGGGGAGACCTTAGAGCAGCCTTCCAGTGTCTGAAATGAGCCTAAAAGAAAGCCAGGAAGAGATTTGTAGTGATAGGACAAGACAGAATGGATTGAGGTTTGAAGAGAGGAGATTTAGACTGGATATCAGGAACAAATTCTTTACAATGAGGGTGAGGAGACACTGGCACAGGTTGCCCAGGGAGGTTGTGGCTGCTCCCTCCCTGGAGGTGTTCAAGGCCAGGTTGGATGAGGCCTTGAGCGACCTGTTCTAGTGAGAGATGTCCCTGCCTATGGCAGTGGAGTTAGAACTGGATGATCTTTGAGGTTGCTTCCAACCTACAGCATTCTAAGAAATTTTATTCTATGATCAACAGATCATGTCTAGGCCTTTCTGAACATTTGGGAAGAAGAACCTGGCTGTATCAGTTCCCCAAGCCAGCATATGGCTGCAGACTGCACTGATCTGTGATTCTGTTTACAGTTAATTATTTTCATAAATTAACTTTTGTATTGATTTTTACTTCCCTTTACTTCAGAGTTTCAAATATCACTGTGGAAATTTGACTTGCAGATGTCCTGAGAGACCCTCATCCTAAATCAAAGGCTGCACAGACAGGTGTTACTGATATACAGTTATTCCCAAATCAGGGCATCTCACACGTGCCCTCCCTGTGCTGGCTATTTTGCACAGTTAAAAAGTCAGAGCTCAAACACTGCTCCTTACCTGCATCCCCAAGCTGCCCCAGTACTGTGAAAACAACTGGTCTGTGTAAGAGAGCATAATTCTGACATCTAGCATTACTCTGTGGTACTTAAAAGCATCTTTTCAGGTTGTTTGACATAATTTCAAAATACTGGAGTGTATTTCAGCCGGATGGTGTTTAAAAAAAAAAAAAATCATCCTTCAAATAAATTAAAAAAAAAAAAGTATTTATGTAATTATACCTTCTTTTTAAGCTAACAAAAAGCACTGAAGAACGAACAGCTGGGTGTTCTGGGCAAAAGCATAGGTTTTGAACACACAGCAGGACACTACATAGACTCATAAACACAGGTTACTGCTATGGTTGTGAGTTTTTAAAAATAAGGGACTAGCTTTCCCTGCAGTTGCATCTCCAGCTATTTACATGCCATAAACCTACAGAAAGTGACACTTAGCTGGAACTGCAAAACTTCAAAGTACTGCATGGGTTTTTGTGAGCTTTTGTGCTGGGTTTTTCCAGCACTTTAAATGCCTGCAGAGAGATTCTATATGCAGGAAGACCTAAAACACTTCTCACGGTCCAGAAAAGGCAATTCTGCTGCCATAAAATGAGGAAACCAAGTTTATCTTGTGTATCACTTTATAACTGGAGTAATATTGACACTTGATCCATGAAAGCAGCCTCCTCATCTACATTCTCTGAGGCAGAAATAGTATTTAGCAAGCTCACTGTTTTAATTCTACACTTTTACAGTTGCTTTTAGAGGTAGTTTCAGCTATTTGTTTCAGCTCTACTTGCTGGAAGAGAAGGTGCCCAGACAATATTCCTAAGGAAATTGGAATTGTGAAATGAAAACCGTAACTCCACATCAGTCTCCACAGACTCCTGAGCACTGTGGAGTGGAAGAACAGGTGTGTGCATGAGGCCAAATTTATCCCAGCATTTATCCTGAGCCACTTACACATAGATGTATGCAGGGCAGAGGAAAAACGGGAGATCCTATGAGCAGGGACACCTCTCAACTAGACTCAGCTGCTCAAGACCTCATCCAAGACCTCCACAACCTCTTTGGGCAGCCTATTCCAGAGTCTCACCACCCTCGTACTGAAGAACTTCTTCCTAAGATCCAGTGTAAACCTACTCTCCTTCAGCTTAAAACCATTCCCTCTTGTCATATCTCTAGACATTGTTATGAAAAGTTCCCCTCCAGTCTTCCTGCAGGATCCCTTCAGACATTGGAAGGCAGCTACAAAATCCCCTTGGAGTCTTCTGTTCTCCATGCTGAACACTCCCAGCTTCCTGGGCCCATCCTCACAGCAGAGCTACTCCAGCTCTTGGATCATCTTTGTGGCCCTCCTCTGGACTCAACTGGATGCAAGCTGTACTACATGGGTAAGGTAAAGAATGACATTACATGATATTAACACTGAGATTTTCATCTCAAGAAAAACACACTGCAATATCATTATGAAGAGGATAAAAAAGCAGTAGCAGGAAGTACATGAAAGGGCATGTTGTGCCAGAGCATAGTGAGAAATGCCAGTATCACATCCCTGCTAACCAGTGGATTTCTCCATTAATCAAAGCATGCAATAAGGAACCATGCAGTTCATCTCCCAAAAATAGGAAGATGCTGCTTTGTACTAAACTAACCTGAAAACTTTGCAAATACATAACGGTGTAGAGAGCTTTGATGGTAACACAACAAAGAGAATGCAAAATCATTGATCAGCTGAGATTACTAAAAGGCTATTTAACATAGTGAAATGGAAAGCTGCTGTATAAAGTAAATTAATAAACTGAAATTTAGGCAACCTTAATTAAGACAGCCCAAGAAAAAAGCTGAGACACACCGCTTAA
The DNA here is from genome assembly GCA_013396675.1 of Eubucco bourcierii. NCBI lineage: Eukaryota > Metazoa > Chordata > Aves > Piciformes > Ramphastidae > Eubucco > Eubucco bourcierii. The sequence goes on from VWZE01015222.1 coordinate 351,405, forward strand.
GACAGGAACCTGCGGAAAGCAGCATATGATGCACCATCACTACAGATGTTTAACTAGCTTAAAGACTAACAACATAGAGTAAAAATTCTCTGCTTCTGCATTCATTTATCTGGGAAGGTCCTTCCTAATCTCAGTGAGTGTAAGAAAACGACAGGCGATAATCATCAGATGCTGTCATGAGCTCTATACACTGAGCTCGGGAACGCCTGCCACAGTTATCACAGGCTTCCTCCAGTGCAATTCCTTCACGGATGTCACTGTATTTGACTGAGAAGTTCTTCCTTCAGCTGAGAAAGCAACAGAGCAGCTATTTTTTGCACTTACATTAACAGAGTGCTTAGTTTGCGGACAGGGAGCCCTACCACTAACTGCACCCCTGGCAGTGGCCAATCCTTCCCCATTCAGAACATGTTAACTGCTCCAGAGCAGCTCCTCGGAGCTGTAACCCCAGCCTGCTTTCACATCCCTTCCTCTGTGTTATGAAAGCCTAATGCCTATTTGGAAAAGGCTATTTTTTATTATATATTGCATTCTGTGCTCATAAAATTGTTTCATAAGAAAAGCAAAGCCACATAACCCCTGGAAGGGGAAGGAAAGCATTCCAAATGTCCACAGAGACACGGGTCTGATGCTGGTTTTTACTCCCTAAGTACCCTCAATGAAGAGCTCTATGCTCTGTTAAATGACAACTGCTCTGAATGGACCCAACTCCCACACTGCCACATAAATGTTTGTTATCTAATAACTGATTAGAACAGTTGTGCAAAGAATCATGGGTGGATTCTGCTACATTCAGGACATACAGCTGCAATAGCAAGGGGTAAAGGATACAGGCAGCCAGCTGCGTGTGACAAAACCCAGAGCTGCAAGACATCTGTGGTGACGATGATTTTCCCCTCCTTTATCACTGAAAAAACTGATCTGATTACCATAGATCAGTTCTCAAAGGCTGCTTAGAATATATAGAAAATGACAGAGGAGAAGGAGAGAGTAGAGAGTTCTCCTACAAACATAATTCTAATTGCTTTACTTCTTTCGGGGTCAAAAGCAAGCCAGAGAAAAATCAATGTCCATTTGTGTTGCAGGAGCTGAAACGTACAGTTCATTATTCACAACTGTTAAAATAGTCAATCACAACATTTCCCCATGTGGAGTGAGTAGAAAAAGCTCCCTCACATACTTTTGAGTGAAGATACATTTTAAAATAGCAAAGCATTTCATTAAAAGAACTTCAGAGACAATCCTGCAATTAAGAATCAATGTTCATTCTTAATGCATGATAAATATTAACTATGTTATGGATGAATACCAAGCTTTGAGAAGATTTCCAAGAGCTTAGTACTATACCTGCTGAAATCACTGACATTTTTACATTAAATTCAATTAAACCAGCCAAATAACCTTTACACCAAAAAAGAATCAGAGAGCAGGATTACTGTCACTCATCAGATTCTGTCATCTCCATAGGACTGTTTCAAATTCTCCTCTAGCTTTTGACAGAAGGAGGAAGAAAAATTTATATCATCATTTCCATTCTTACTTCTCTACAGATAAGCATATTCTTGTATATAAATTCAATGCACTAGGTGGAGGGGGGAAAGGCATGAGTTTTGCTTTATTTGAACAGCCTTTGCTCACAGGTAAATGTAAATCAATTTAAATAATTTTACCAAAAGCAACATAAACTTTAGTTAGAGTCACTTTTAACATCTTTAGCAATAAAGCCAGTACTCTGCCCACTCTTTGATAAAATACACTGAGACTGAAGACAAAGTATAATAAATCCAAACTTAAAAGTAATCTAATTAATGAACTGCTTCCCTTCTGATAGAATTATCCCAGAAGCTTCAAGCAATGAATGCTTCACAAGTCATCAGCTTGATGACATCAGCTTTAAAAGCACACCTTTGAACCCAAAATCTCACCCCAGCAGGGAAGGAACATCCAAATCTAACAGCAAGTAACAAATGGTCCATAGGAAAAACAAATAAATCCACCACTCTTGAGATGCTAGATGATAACTATCTGCAGCATAATCAATTCAGGTAACAGTCAGTTCCACTCACAGCATCCTTGAAGCCCTGAGTTCCTTCCCAGACTCAGTGTCAGTACCAGTACCAACACAGTAAAACATCAGTGCCTTTGCCTCAGCCGCATCTCACATGGGAATTTCAGTGAGCACCAGTGTGGGACTCTCCCTCTGCCCCAGGGCTTGTTCCACTCCAGGAACATCCACTTCCACCCTCAGGGTAAGACTGCTCATTTTCATTCAGCTCCTGGCATGGGAGACATCCTACTTTTGACTGTGGAAGACAGCCCTCATCGAACTGTCCATGTCTTATTGTTGAAGTTATTCTGAACACCCAAGGGCACAGCAAATCTTCTCCAGCAGTATCCTTTATCCACGTTTTCCACCTCACATCCAAAACCCCAACCCCATTCTTAGAACAATTCAGTTCAACTCTCCCATCCTGATGAACTTTGTCCAACACTTCCCAAAGTAAGCTGGAGAACAAGTCATGAAATTGATCTCATCCCAAACACTTTCCTTGATGAGGTTCCCCCTACTCATTACTTTAATAACTTGAAGAGAGCAAGTTCCCAGGAAACAACCTAGCCCTTGGCTCCTGCATCACTAGACTCATCATACTACTGAGTGTTCCACCTCCTTTGGCCAACTTGAGCTAAGTGCTGATGATAAGGTCCAGAATTCCAAATGACAATGACAGCCATATCCAGAGTGGGCAGTGGGAACAAGTTTTGTTTCCATATCATGTAGTTCTTCATCTTCATATGGAATAGACACATTACCTACTAAATCTATCTCTCAAGACAGGTATTTTCTCTTTTGGATAACTAAGTGTATACAGCAACCCCACTGTCTGTGTCTCCACTGGTGTTGATTAGAGCTTCCATCTTTTGGATTTTATACTGTATACTTTCTCTCCTTCCTCTGATATGCAACAGGAATGCAGAACCTTTAGCTTGGCCATGATGACAGTAAGGCTTTCTGACTCTTACAGTTCTAGCAGGTAAAGCTCAGGGCAAATGCAAAAGGTTGGCCACATAACTACACTCAGCCAAGGTCACAGCACGCTGCCAGAGGTACGCATGCTGCCGCAGACTAAAATTGGGATTCAACCCACCCACATTCAGTCCTATCCCTAGAAACCTGAAGAGAAAACACAGGCATGAGAATGGCTACGAAAGACTACACATTAAACCCATCTGACATTTCTTTCTTTCACTACAACCCCTTCCCTTTTTAACAATGCATACAAGCAGACCCGGCCACGACTACCAGTAAGACAGACTGACTGTACCAGTTTTCCTAGCTCAGGCACAAGGACCAGTGCTAAATTACAAGCCTGAAGAAATGTTACTTCCCTGAGCACTTCAGAGGGAAGAACTGAGATAAGACTATAGCTGTTGTTTGTTTGCTTTAAATATTTAAGATGAATAAGGATAAATGATGCACTCAAATGGGTTAGGCTGACTAGAAAAGCCATGCTTAACTGTTGGGATGTTTAATTTTGCTTACAGGGCTTTCTGTCAGTTCATCAAAGTTACACCTGACAAGGCAAACAGCATTTCTGAGCAAACATGGAAAAAAAAATGTCAGAAAAGAAATGTCATCTCTGAGCTTGCCTTGAAATTTCTGATTCCAGCAACATCTTCAACATTAATGAGATTTGCATAGCAGTAAAATAAAAAAGCCTGCCATAAAGCTGAAAAAAAAATATACTTTGGAAATCTCCAATTCAAAACATACCAGCAAAGTGGGATACAGAACATCAAAAGGGGATACTAGATTGGCCTTACAATGCTGGCCACTCCTCATTTTTTTAAATTAAGGACTACACACATTTTAAAATGAAGTATAAAGGTTTTCTGAAGTATAAGTACCAGGTAAAAGATAAGAAAATATGTGAAAATAAAAGAAAATGTGCAAAGATAAAGGACCTTGATTAGTATCTTAGAAGTTAGTGGTTTTGATTATACCCTTAAAGATCTCAGGTCATACCTTCTAATAGAAAAAGAAAGGTGTTGAAGTTTAGGGTTTGTTTTTTTCTGTCAGACCCTATGAAAACTCTGTTCTTCAGCCACACACCAGAGTGAAAACCTGTTTGTAAGCTAAAGTCTAGAGCACCATGTTCCTTAATTCAGTGATGGGGATCTTCATTAGATTATCTCATAGCTATGGGACAAGATACTGCAAAAGCCAAATGATACATCATTAAATTATGCTTTCTTCTTCCCCAGGCAACGAGTGACTATAGCATTAGATTAGTCTGAAGGGCTAAAAAGAAAAGGGCTCTGTAACACGCATTAGAAATGGCAAAGCAGATACAATTTTTAACTCCTATTTATTTATACAATCAGGTATAAGCAGCCACTTATGTTAATTGTGGGAACCTCAAATATAATATATAGCCCACATGAATTCCAGATCAGCGCATGCTTCGGTGTTCTATGATCTCCACTGCACATGCCTAGTGAAAGCCTGCCACTCTGCAACAGAGGAAGGAATTACTACAGTACAACCATAGGCAGACTTTGCTAAACATTGTACTTTTTTGACATGGCACAGAAGCAGCTGAGCGTTTTAAGTAATGGACAGGTCTGCATCCCACTGTCTAGCATCACTTAACTGTGTTTTGCAGTTTCTTCAGGCCATCAGCAATACAAAGCAAAGGGACATTTCCCCAAAACTGCACTGAAGCATATGTCACTTCCCTCAGCCAGTTTACCCACAGTGATCTCCATCCAGCATCACAGGAAAGGCTTACTTGATCTTTCTGCTATAAACCTGACTTAGCTACATGTTCACCATACTGACATCCAACCATCTTTCCATCTTATTGTATCAGTACTGCATCGATGTGCAAATGTATATTTCAGTGCATAAAAAGATCTCTTGCTGCTGCCAAATCAAAGCACATTAACCTAGGGAGCTGTGAGATTGCCTCGCACACACACACTGCCGCTCAGAGCAGAGACCTCACTGATGAGAAAATGAAATATTCAAAACTCAACAAGTATTTCATGCACAGTGACATTACAGCAGGAGCATACGCTTCCAACATGGCAACTTACACTTTCATCAACTTATTTCACCAAGTTTTTTCCCCACACATTTGCCATGTCCAGCGCCCCTGCTCAAACTACCATGTCAACGGGCTGAGCTCTTAGTAAAACGTCAGAGCCTAGCAATAAATCTGTGTAAATGGTTTTATTCTGTGGTGCTCTTGTGTTAGCACGGAACGTACATCAAGGTCACCGTAAAAGATTGTAGTTTTCAGGCACATAGAAGACATGAAGGAAATCAATAAGAGCAAACTTAATTAAGCACTGTCTGAAGTTCTATCTTCTCCCAAACCTGCCCAGAATTCACATCTCTATCCCCTGCATTTCCGAGACAGGTGTTTCATAGATAGGGGAAGGCAGGCTGCTTAGCTTATACGCTATCAGTGCTTAAAGGTGAACAGGAAAATTCGGGACTGGCAGTGTGACAGCTCTCATCTGAGTTTTTAGCAAGAGATTACAGCCCCATGGGCCTCCTCCTTTGAAGCGGAGCTCCTCCGAAAGCAGAATTAGTCCCTTGTCTGCAACCTGCGCTCCATACACTGAACTAAATTTTAGCCAACTTTTTGCTTCCCAACAACGTTAAGTATAACAATAAATATCCACAGGCTAAAAGTAAGCAAACAAACAAGGCTGGGCAAATCATATCTTCACAACAAAAGCAACTCAAAAGAAAAATCACCAGGTAGGGCACAATAAAGTTAAAAATCAAAACTCTTGCGTTCACCATCTTACGTGGCTCTGGAACGTTTAACACGCACCCTGCCTCTCTTTTACGAGAAGCACTGAAGAAACGCAATTAAGAGACTCCCACTATGTAGTTTCAGCTCAGCACAAAGGCGAAAGCATTTTCTATTAACGCCTGTAAAAAGGCATCATCTCCCACAGCTGCAGAGGTGGGAACAGCGGGACACGCTGCCTCCCGTCCGGCTGCCACAGCGCAGCACCGCACCGGTGGAATGCCCGCCGCAGACTCTGGTAGTAGAGTTAGAGTGGGCCCCCCCGGCAACCCCGGTCACAACCCCCCTGCACCCAAACGCATGAAACCCGCCGCTGAAAACCGGGAGCGGGCGACTAACGGCTGAGAGGAAGGTGAGGGCGAGAAAAAAAAAAGAGTCACTGGAGACGAAGGTAACGCAGGGAAAACGCAGGGAAAACGCAGGGAAAAAGCAGCACTCACTTGCCTGTACAGCACCGCCGGGCGACCTCCTCTCAGCCGGTGAATCGCTGTGCCGCTCGTCCTCTTCGGACCGGTCCGCGCTATTCCCAGAGTATTTCCACAGGGCGCCGGCACATCCCCGGGCTCAGCCGGAGCGTGCAGGGAGCCCGCCCGCCGCAACCCCCAGCCCGGTGCCCATGGTGCCAAGCCACAGCCCCGGCAACTCGCACCCCTTCCCGCCGGCGCTACCTCGGGGGGCGGGCCGCCTGCTAACACGGCATCGCACCCGAGCCGACACCGGCTCAAACTCCGCCACCGCACCGAGGGGGAGCGAGAGGGGCTCCCCGCGCCCTTCCCGGAGTCAGAGCGGGGGCGCCGAGCGGGGGAGTGCGGAGAGGCAGCGCCGCCCCTCCGCGGCTGCGAGCGGCCAGGCAAGGCGAGGGGAGGTGAGGCGGCGCGCCGCCGCCACCGCGGCCGCAGCCAGCCGCGGTGATGCCGGCCCCGCCCGGGACACCACCCCCCCGCCTGCCGATTCCCGGGGCGCTCCGTAACGCCGCCCCGCTGCCAGCGCCACCAGAACCTGTGACGCGCAGCCCTCCCCCGGGCCAGCCCCCGTGGCGGCACGGGGCGAGCGAGCGGTTAGGCGGAGCGCCGCATTGGGGGCCGCCTGCCGGTGGGGACGCAGCTGGGTTTGTTCAAGCCTGTCCCGGCGCGGCAGCCGGAGACCCTCGAGGTGTTGGGACGGCGCTCCGAGCCCCGACGCTGCTGGAACTGCCGGCCCGCTGCTCAACCGCTTCGCTTCCAGCCCGCGGAGCCCTCCCCGGCGAGGTGCCGCTGCGGCTGCCAGCGAAGCCCCATGCCCACACGGGAAAGTTGCCCGGCCCCCTTTCCTGCCTCACTGAGCCTCCGTTTCTGCCCAGTTTCCGCAGCTGCCGTTTCTCCCGGCTGCGTGAGCGGGTCTAGACCGACAGTTCGCCGAAGAGAATATGCGTCAGCCCCTCACGTTTGGCAGGACTTTGTGCCGGTTTTATCACTTCTCGCTAGGCTGTCAGCGACCGTTCTCACGTCTCCCAGCCCTAACCCTGGCGCCTGGTCCCTCGCCGGATTACAGTGAGCCCCCCTCACGGAGTGCCTCGTACAAAGATGAGGCCTAAAAGGCGTAATCTCTACGGGGATACTCCCCTCTAAAGCCCCTGCAGGGTCCCGTCCCTTCTCCGCACGTCTGTGCCTCTCGCACTCGGCACTTTTGCTGCGGAACATCGCGCCGGGCAGCACCGAAGCAGGACGGTGTATATCATGACCGAGCAGCAAGATAGACACGTACACCCATGTGGATGTCTATATATACATATATATATATATATATATATATAACGCATATGTACAGCCTATTCGCACAGCTTCATGTGAGATGGCCACTGTGGGGGAGCCGGAGCTTCCTCTCGCCCCCCACATCCCCGGGTCCGGGGCCACCGGCCACCCACCACTCGCGGAGAATTAACGCAGAGAACGGGGGAGCCCGGGGAGAGCCGCCCACGGCTCCGCCCCGCAGCACTCCGCTACCCCGGTGCGGTTACCAGGAGCCGGGTGCGGCCGCCGCTGTGCGGAGCTGAGGTTCCCACGGCTGTCGCGGCACAACCAGGGAGCCTCTGCTCCAGCTCGGCTTAGGGTAAACTGCTTGTCGGGGTGCTCTAGCTCGACAAGGGTGGGAGGAGCAGCCGTGGCCGCAGCTGCGTTGTAGCTCCTGAACAATATGTTAATGTGGGAAAGCTGAGGATGTCAGAGAGGGGGCTGAAAATTAAAAGGGTAAGAGATTGAGCTTTACTTTTATATAGCTTGTCAGCCAGCCCCTGTCCTCGCACTTCCTTTAGGCTTCTTATAGTGCTAAGTGATTTTCATATGTGTCTTAAAGTTTAAAGGGTTCTCTTCCATCGAGCTGGTGGAAACAAAGGGGTTTCTGTTCCTTATGAATTCGTTTTGTACGTATTTACTTCATTAATGGCCCGTGAGCCACGATGTGGGATAAGGATTTTGAAAGATGGCTTCATGCAATGACAGCAGAATTGTGCTGAAAAGTGTTGGGTTAATAAATGCATGGGAATATGGAGTGATAAATTTTATGCCTAACTGAACACATTTGTACTTGAGTTCTGATCTAAAGATATAGATCCTTTTTCCCTGGTTTTTTGTTTGTTTTTTTTTTTAATACTGACTGGTGTTAACAGTGCTTGATAGACTCATAGAATCATTTTGGCTGGAAAAGACCATTAAGATCACATCCAACTATTATCTAACTCTGAAGTCCAGTGCTGAAACATCTCTCTTTGTACCACTAGTCAAGCTGTCTGTCCAGTTGTACTGGAAGGCTGAACAGTTTGAACTGCTATTCTCCTGACAAGAGTGAAAAATTACTACAATTACACATATATTAGGACTTGGATGATCAAAGTATGTTTGAGATTTGAAGTGAAATGTAATGAATGAAAACTACCCAAAGTCAAACAGAAGTAAAGCAGAACTGTAATGCTTCTTTCTCATGCCCCACTGAGAACAGCACTCAGAATGACAACCTTGAGAGCAGTTTTTTAAACAAAGTGGAAAGAAATAAACTTTGATGGCCTTTTAACTACCCTGACTAGAGCAAATCCTACTCAAGTTCAAAAAGGAACAATCTGGTCCCAGTACTTAAACCACCTTCACTTACTACTCTTAAACTGAGTACAGATTAATTGGTACATATTATGTTCCCCCTATTGGAAGGAAGAGCTACCATCTCTTTTCTTTTTCTTTTTTTTTTTTTTCTTTTTTTTTTTTTTTGTAAGCAAGAAAGTTTGATTTTCACAAGAGATATTTATAATTAATTCATTACAGGATCTTTGAAATTATTCCTACCTTTGTTCAATATATGTTAGACATTTCATTAGCAGTAAGAATATGCTAAAGATTAACTGTACTAAAAGGTGTGCAGTATTCTTAATCATTATGAAACTGATGCCATGTGGCTGTATGAAACAAGTCTGTCTGCCAGTTTTAGACATGATGTGAAGGTTAATTTTGTGTTGCATTATTGCTTCAGGCAGCACAAACACAACACAGGATTCCTACATATAGAGAAATCGTATTGCAGGTAAGCTTAGGATGTACTCAGAACATGAATCAACATTGAGAGGCAGAGTGGGTGAGCCAGAGTTCCTTTTGTGTAGTGTGGGCAAAGCTAATTAAGAAATTTCACATAATAAGCTGGTGGTTGGTTGATTTCTGTTGTAGGTTCTGAGCTTCAGCAGACTGGCACCATGGAAGTCAACAAGAAGGATAGAGTGACAGAGGAATAGTGTTAAAAATGGAATAAACAGAGGCTAAGCACAAAGAAAAAATGGCAGTGCTTAAGAAAAGATAGATGGGGTTGAAAGGAACAATGTCACCCAACAAGAAAGCAAGTGACATCCTTTGTAAAGCTGTACTGACTACCTATCTGGAAGAGGTCATTTGTCTTTCCTTAGCAAAATTATTATATCACCCAATCTCTGTTTTTATAGTTGCAGTTCACTTTGATTGTGGACAACAACTGACATTTGGCAGCCAAACACTGGTCTATGTGTCTGTCACATCTAAGCCTCACTCGGAAAGTTGCTGGGAAATGAAGAGCAGAGCTTTGGAAAAGTGCATGGGGAAAGAAATTACAAGTAACACTAGAAAGTTAAGATGACTATATAAGAAAGAGAGATGCTTTGGCAAGCAGAAGGGAGAACCTTTTTGTCCAGCATCAGTGCAGCAGTGGGCTTTCCACTCATTCAGCAGCTGCAAGCACCTCTACAAGCACATTATGGCTCTACCTATTCTTTTCTTGATGGAACCTTGCTGCTTATCAACATTAACCACCAACACTTTCAGAAAAGATAGCCATCAGAATAGCAAGAGTAACTCCCTCAAGGACAGGGGTCTCAGGGTCATCTATAAGCACCTTGCTACTCCTTAGGCTGAGTTACAAATGACAGCACATTTCCAATTTCTGATAGCTTTGTACTGCTTTTAATTTCCATTCACAGACTGGCAATAACACACGCAGCCAAGTCCAGAAAAGTCTATGAACGTACTCCCTACTTTTTTTTTCTTCCTTCACAATTAGTCTAAGCTAAGTTTAAAAAAAAAAAACCACCACCAAAAAAAAAACCCCACCAAAACAAACAAACAAACAAAAAAAACCCCAAAACCAAACCAAGTTGATTTACCAGTTTCTGGCACATTTAGATAAAACAATGTGTCGTTTGTCACTGTGGTTTGTAATCTGAAAATCTGACTGGGGAAATGATGGCGAGTAAAATAGCCTTCTACAGTCTGTGGGTGGCCAAAAAAAGATGCAGCTATAGTCCATAATATTGCTTACTACTGTGACTTGTTTCTCAAGAGGTCTTATCAAGCCATGTAAAACTTACACCCATTTAAACCCAAGGGGAGGCATGGGGTGGGGGGGGTGGGGGGGTTGTTCAGACTGGAACCAAATATGCTTATACATCAAAATCCCTCTTTTCACATGTAAACAGGATATCAGCATAATTCTATAAATCTATGTGAATTTGGCTTTGAAATTCTGAGCTTTTCAAATCACCTCAAAGCTTGGAGAATTTAAACCCACATACGCTGAAACCAAACAGCAGAGAATCTCAAAGAAGCCAAACTGTGAAGTTCATAGTCTTAAATTCATTCCTTAATCCCAAATCTTACCCACAGCCTGTACATCATGTTCAGTGCTGTTGTTATTTATGCTGGCCTATACTTGCTTTGCATCTCATTAATGGATATTTTTAACCTATGAGAGAATTTGAATATAACAAAGTATGTTAACTAGTTTCAGGGAAATGATCAGTGTTATCTGGCTTAATAATTAATTTATTTAAACCAAATACCACAAATTAGAAAAGACAAGTTACAAATCATGGGCTATAGATAGTAGGATCTAAGAAAATAACCAATTTTTTTCCCTGTATTATTCTCAATTTTTTTTAAAATTTATATCTTTGCATTATCACAATTGCCCTATTTTTTTCACCAACAGAAGATAAAATTGTCCTCTGAGCATTTAAAAAAAATCAATTTCACACATTGCATGGTTCAAACTGTTTTGTTCCCTTTGCAATCAAATAACTGATAAAAAAAGTGAAGCAGCATTTGAAAACAGCTGACTTACACTCTGTCATTTAGAACGCTCCATAGGAAAACTGAAAGGATAAAAGATTGCTAAGAATTTGAAAGAATTTATTTTTGTTTCCATCACTACTTTTTTTTTAATTATTACTATTCATTTTTATTTTAAATGGGAGTTAAAAGAGGACACAGTGGAATTCAAATATGAGATCTAATCTGCAAATAATTTCATTGACTAAAGGATTTTCAAATAGATGTGGATACAGATAGAGTTTATAAAATGATTTGCTGTGTTATTGGCATTAAAGGTTGTTAGTATGTACTTGAGACAATTTTTTGTGGATGGAATAGAAGTCACAGTTTTGCCCCACAGTTGAAACCACTCTGTAAAGAGATATTAATGCCTAGGTATAAGATTACACCAGTTACAGATAATCCCTGACAGATGGGTATTAGGACATGGTCTGCCCGGCATCTTCAGCCTGGCCCAAGGGTATGCCTGTAGAAGGATGAAGAGCAGTGGCTGTTTAATCAGTAAATGCCTTCAGGTGGCTCGATAATTCGTTCACCCTCATAGCTCCCGGCCAGGGAGAGGAGATAAAAAAGCCTTCTTTTCAGGCCACCAAAGAAATAGAGGGGGATGGTTCTGTCTATGGCTGAATAAGGCAAGCCTTTCCACCTGATGCTACCTGTAGAAAAGAGCATGTAGACGTCTCCTGGCATGAGGAACATGATAGGTGTATGTGTGCTGAACACTCTGTGCTGATGCTCAGGACAGGGCCTGCCCTGGCTTGACTATCCTGTAGTGTCTGCAGTGTTCTGCCATGATGCATGAGGTTTGACTTACAGGTGTAGATCAGCCCTAGGGAAAACCATCTGGGCTATGGAAGCTGCACCTTTTGCTGATGGTTCTTGAAGAAACTGACTCCACCTCAGTAGCATCTGCATTTCTGTATCAGACGACTTTTAGTCACAACAAACACTGTGTTACCCACCAAGGTAGCCTTCCAGTGATGTCCCACTAAACCTAATGTCATCTGCTACTTTTCTGCTTTAGTCTGATTCAAATAACAGAGATGTAACAGAGACAACTTCCTATGTTTCCCTTAACCATACCTTCAGAACAGCACACATGGGGCTCCTCTGCCTCAATCCAATGCTCCGGGACAGTTCTTAGGAGCAGATTGCTGCTGAAGGCTCTGTAGAGCATACACCTTCCTGAGTGGTGTCAGGGTAGTGCAAGGCTTGATGGCTTCCTGAGGGTAGGACAGGCATAATGACAAAGTCAGATCCAAGATCAAGCTAGGAAGACAAACCACAGATCAGAGTCCAACTCATCAAGGTCCATGGCTAGGCACAGGTATGGTTATAGAATCATAGAATGGTAAGGTTGGAAGGGACCTCAAGGATCATCTAGTTCCAACCCCCTGCCAGAGGCAGGGACACCTCCCACTAGTACAGTTATAAGAGAACTGCAGGGAGGCAAACCCAAAACATGGTACTACAGGGACTGATGGCTGGTCCTGTGAGCAGGGCTAAGGGTCCAGGAGAGGCTGTGTGGGAGCAGTAAGGATTGGAAGTGCCCTCAGGGCCCTCAGAGTTGATAAAAATGCAAAATTTTCTTCATCTCTACAGAGCCTATAGTAAATCTACTGCAGGACGTCCTTACTTCAGAGGTTTTCTGTGCTGTTTATGCATGTACCAGATTATCACTCATTACAAAAACATGAAGGTACCAAGCTGAAGCTCTGGTTCTGATACAGCATTTCCCAAGAGCTGTTGATTCCAGGGCAAATCAAGCCCTTGTGCAATTCCAGCACTGTTTTGCTTACAGATATGAAAAACCACCCACGGCACCTCATTCAGAAAGCATTAAATGGGTGCTTTTTAATTAGGATAAGAAACACTCTTGTAAAATGTTTCCCTTTTTTATACAAGAGAAAACATTTTGACATGGCACCTTTGAAGTGTTCCTACTGAGACACAGTCAGCAGCAAAGAAACCTAGGAATTAATGTGCACTATCCACCTCTACTTGTCTTGCAAGACAGTAGTAATCTGTCTTCCAAGTATTACCTCTCTATAAATATTACATATTTCTGAAATAATTTTTTTTTTAACAGAAGTGAAGGATGGACTATACCTGGTGGCTTTCTCCAAGTTATTGATGAGACATGCTAAAAATAGGAATGTCATCTGCATCATCTTAGTCCCATACCAGTGCTTTGGTCTTACTGTCTGCATTATCATCCTCCTCCTTCCTGGAGGGAACTCCTCTGCCCTGGGAACTGCTGAAAAGGTTTAACCACATTTGCAGAGAGAGAACAGAAGAAAAAAAAAAAATCATTGTCTTATATATAAATGTAATCATTGTAACAGTTCCTTAATAATTACTTCCAGGTAAAAATAGCAGTGAGAGATGTGTTGTAGAGTTATATAGCCTTAAAATCTTAATATTGCATTTAATAGCTCATTTTCCCTAGGACCAGCATGCATGCTATTGCTGCCATTGGTGATGTTCAAGTTCAGTTCAGATGATTCCCTTCCCTTTCAATTTCAATTGTCTGACTTTTGCATATTTTTCTTGTTTGTGCCCACTAGCTACTCACTAGCTCATAAAGATACTTTCTGTTGTTACCAATATTCATGTAAAAATTATTTATTTATTCTCTTCTATACACATTTAATTAATGTTACAAAGTATGATCAGAAGATGCTCAGAGGGCTGCAGCAGCTCTACTGTGAGGACAGGCTATGAGAGTTTGGGCTCTGCAGCCTGGAAAAGAGGCGGCTTCCTTGAAACCTTAGAGTAGCCTTCCAGTATCTGAAGGGGGCTACAGGAAGGCTGGGGAGGGACTATTGACAAGGGCTTGCAATGCCAGGACAAGGGGCAATGGGTTTGAACTGGCAGAGGCGAGATTGAAACTGGATGTTACGATGAAGTTCTTTGCAGTGAGGATGGTGAGACAGTGGCACAGGTTGCCCAGGGAGGTTGTGGCTGCTCCCTCCCTGGAGGTGTTCAAGGCCAGGCTGGAGGAGGCCTTGAGTGCCCTGTACTGGTGGGAGGTTTCCCTGCCTATGGCAGGGGGTTGGAACTAGATGATCTTTGATGTCCCTTCCAACCTTACCATTCTATGATTCTGTCTTATCATAATGAAAAGTTGGCTGAGGAAAAAAAAAAAAAAAAAAAA
>VWZE01015222.1:374941-395785 GCA_013396675.1 Eubucco bourcierii
TCCAGGTGGGGTCTGAGGAGAGCAGAGTGAAGGGACAGAATCCCCTCCCTTGCCCTGCTGCCCACGCTGCTCTTGATGCAGCCCAGGATTTGGTTGGCTGTCTGGGCTGCATGTGCAGATTGCAGGCTAAGGGATCATTGAGGTCCCTTCCAGCCTTACCATTCTATGATTCTCTGGTTTAGGTTATGGCCCATTCTTTGAATCATTCAGGAACTTTACTAGCACTTTTAAAACTGTCAAGGTAATGAGTCCCCGTGCAAGATACAATATCCTGGGGTGGGATATTGCATTTAGCTGAGGCATCTGAGTTGCACATGGAACATGAGTGTTTTCCAGAACATGAAGAGAGTATGAAATACCACATGGTCTTCAATAGACAGCTCCTGTATAAGCAAAAGCAAGGAACACTGGCAACTTCCACATCTCTGTGTGGCAACATTAAAGTGATTGTCCTTGCATCAAAGATGTTAAAACATGAATGCTTGCCAACCACTGTTACAGCAATAGCATAAAATCTCTCTTCGATGGATTTTGTTTTCTTTTTGTAGTATTCTCAGTTATATTTTATCTGTTAACTGTTGGAAAATTCAATTTCATTGTGATCATCGGCGTAATATTCCCTGTTATTGTCTGCTAGCAATGCAAACAGGTCACATTTATCTTGGCCTTCCAATCAAATTAACAAAAATGCTGAAGTTGTGGAAATCAATGCTTTTCCCAGAAATATTTAGGAATGCCTCTCACATACCTAGTTTGCGTTTCTACCAAATGAGGATTTGGAAATTCTGTTGGCAAGTATGGATCTGATCTATTACTGTGTATAGATGCACAGATAAAAGTCTTTCAGTATGAAGGTAATAGTTGTCCTGGAAATCATCCTCAACAAAGAGATTGATTAGAAAATTTGACTTCTACAGGGAGGAAAGAGGAAAGAGATTGATTCATCGGTCTCAATTGTTGCACAAAGTTGTACTACGCAAGAAAGCCAAGGAGAGCTTTTCTGTGTGAGGACAAGAGTGGAATGAAAACATTCCCTGATGAACTGAAGTATGAATATGCCTCCGTACCTAACATGTGTGTCAAGAATGGGAGCCAGCCTGACTGAGGATTTTATGTAAGGTGATGTGCTGTTGAAAGTGCCTTAGAGTGAAAAGTAGAAGTGCTACCAGCCACCTAGGCAAGCAAAAAGCAACTGTGAGCATGGACAGTGCTTACTTGATTTTAATCCTGTGTTTCACATTTAGTTTATTTGCATATTGCCTCATTTTTTCTGATTTGATTTTCCCCTCAGGGTGTTTCATGTGAGACCCCCTGGTTTCAGATGAGCCTTTGGTCTTTTGTGAAAATTTCCTTCTTTCCTTAAAAACTTATGGTAGTGATGGAAATGAAGGCAAAACATTACAATGTGGAAATAAAGACACATGTATCTTTTTTCTTTTTTACAGAAAGTCAGGACTGGGTCCGGCACCGATCCCTGGGGCACACCAGTGGTGACAGCTGCCAACTGGATGTGGCACCATTCACCACCACTCTCTGCGCCCAGCCCTCTAGCCAATTCTGGACCCATATCAGAGTGAATCTGCCCAAGCCAGGAGCTGCCAGCTTGGCCAGGAGCTTGTTGTGGCAGACAGTGTCAAAAACTTTGCTGAATTCCAGATAGACTACATCCACAGCCTGCCCTGCACTCACCAGGAGCGTAACCTGGTCATAAAAGGAGATCAGGTTGGTCAGGCAGGACCTGCCCTTCCTACACTCATGCTGACTGGGCCTGATCCCTTGGCCATCCTGCAGGTGCTTTGTGATGGCACTCAAGATGACCTGTTCCATAGCCTTGCCTGGCACTGAGGTTTAGGTTCTTTTCCCATCTGCAGCCTTGAAAAGAGACTATACATTTTGTATTAATTTTTGTATTGGATATTAAACTGTAAGATAAAGCTTACCATTATGCTTTTAAAGTGTCAGAGCCTAAGAACTCTGGGGGGACTAATAACTGAGGCATAGTCTCCTTTCAAGCTTCTTTGTATTGCTGCAGAATAGATCACTGCAATAGTTCCCTCTCTGTATTTTTTAGCAGTGGCTTATGCTAGCTAAGAGTAAGGAAAAGGCACATTCTTTATCATGTCCTCCAGCAGCCCAGGGTACAAGCATGCTACAAGTTACTGAGTTCTCCAGCTCTTTTTTTGGGTCCCAATCCCAAGACTATTCATGATACACATAGTTCACTCCCAGGCTCTCTTTTCATAAGATAAAATTTCTCCTATGAAAACAAAGCCCATGCATGGTTCAGAAGGTACCCTTTAGTCAGCAGTTTGGAAATCAGTGACTCAAGTCCAGCTGCTGTGGCCCTGTGAGGTCCCCCCCAACAAGGCCAACAGGCTGTGCATCCTCACAGTGCAGGCACACTTCAGGCTCACAGCACAAATGCCTCCCCTCCACTTCAGGAACTTAGCACAGGTCTTCACTTTGGCACATTTCAGACTGAAGAACACCAAAGCAAAGCAACAAACTCCCACACAAATAAAGGGAATTGTCCTTTAGAGTAACAGTGGCAGTCCTTGAAACCTACAAAGAACCCACCAGCGAGCTTTTCATAGCTCAAGCACAGGCTGCCTGAGGATCTGTTCCTGAGGTGGGTGTGTGGATATGTATGCTTTTTAGGGTGTGGTTTCAACAGAGAGAGCACAATATGCCATGATTGCCTCTATAAATATATTACTGACAGCTCTGTTACCCATTTTGATCACAAACCAGTATGCTGTACAAGCTCTGAGTCTCTTAAAGGTTCATAACAACCACCACCACAACAACAATCACAACAACAACAACATCCACAACGATAATAATAATAAAAAATATGATCATCATCTCAGTGTTTTTTGCCTTTACTCCTGGGCAGGATGTACATACCAGGCTGAAGAGCCTCAAATGGACTTTGTCTTTGATGAGTGTTTTACTCTTTGGGTAGGCTGTTCTCCTCCAGGGATTTCACAGTGACTGGAATAATGAATCTTCAGGTTCTAGGCCATCGAATCACTTCCTTCAAGAATTATTAATTTATTTAGTTATTTGTGTAAGGCAGCTGAAGGTATCCTTGTTCCCATTCAGGCAGCTCTGTCACAAAGCAAATAAGAATGGATGAGGCCTTGAGTGACCTGTACTAGTGGGAGGTGGCCCTGCCTATGGCAGGGGGTTGGAACTAGATGATCCTTGAGGTCCCTTCCAACCTTACCATTCTACGATTCTATGATAAGAATGTTATGAACCTGAAGTAGTATACATTGTTCCCAAGAGTTTGATCCTCCAAGGTAGCCATAAACACAATCTTCATAACATGATGACTTTAGACCCCAGTTATATACTGTTGCATAGCAGATAGTGTAGAGTCAGTAGTGAGTGTGGCTGGAGTTGACTCTTGTAGTCTGCCCTTCATAGAATCATAGAACAGTTCAGATTGGAAGGGCCCTTAAATGATGATCTGGTCCGACCTTTCATGGAAATGGGAGGCTAGATGACAATATCTAGCAGCCTGTCTATTCATTTCATTGTTCTTTCTTTACCTCAGTGCCCAGTAATGCAGGATAAATCCAATCCTAACAACCAGCATATACTAAGCAATAGTTCTAAGGCTCTATTTCATCCCTCATTTTGCAATGTAGGTTTTAGGGTTTTTGTTGCTGTTGTTGCTGGTTTCATTGCTACTCTAAGTTCATGGGGCTGCATGGTTTTACCTGACTATTACAGGTGAGAAACAGCTGCAGCTCAGAGCATTGCCTTCTTGGCTGACCTAAGTACTTAGCTATCTGTGTTTAATTTATGTCCTAGAACCAGAAGCAAGTTTGAAAACTTAAGCCTTATCCTCAAAGTTATTTTTCATCACATACATTAGAGTCAAACTCAATAGAGGACATCGACAACCCCTTTAAAAACATTTGTAAAGGCTTCAGGTGAGTCAGGGCAATTCACCCTTTTAACTGCACCACAGTCAACCTTTCAGTAGATGTCAAATATATTTCAATGGGACTGTGGCAGTGCCTGAGCTTTTGATAGAAATTCATCACTACAAGACATAAGTGACAGTGATGAATTCACTGGGTGACAAGCTGAAACGAAGAACAGAGGTGAAATTTCAAGATGTGAAAGGATTCCAGATTGATGTCTGTGTGTATAAATAAAGTCATAGTTAAAAATAACAAATGGTGTTTCCAGGAATGATGCAAAAAGAAGTCATCTCTTATCTCCAGGAGCAAAGCAGAATAGTCAGAAGAAATTAGTTATAACTAAGAGCTCCATCAGTTCATTAGTTATTAGAAATTAGTTATAACTAAAAGCTCCATCAGTTCATTAGTTATTAGAAATTAGTTATAACTAAGAGCTCAATTAGCTTCATTAAATGGTCAAGAACAGGACATTTCCACATAACCCCTACCAGATTCTGCATGTCTGTGGGACCTGGATTTTAATTCTGGTGCAGCAACATATCCATAGAACAAAACTGTTGAAACTGAACAAGATGAACATGTTAATCTTATTCTGCTCAGCTTCCCTTTTTCTTAACACATTTAATCCTCTGAAGAAGAAACTATTTGGGCACTTGAAGCCAGAGTGCCCCAAAATGTATGTCTGGATGTAATAAACATATTTCATAAATGTTAAAAATAAATAAATACATATAATGTGTCTTTGATAGGGAAAAGCAGGAGTTGTGACATTTGGCAAAATAAAAAAGCAGCCATTTGTAGACTACAGTGAGATACCAAGGAGGAAAGTGAAAAAACTATCCTTGTAGAGCTTCCTTGTTTCTAGACTACTCTAGAATAGAGATAGCAAAGTATTTTGCTTGATCAACTATTGGTGTTTATGTAACTATATCTATTTTAGCTCTCTGCTTAAATGATGAACAGGATGACATAAAAAAAAATAAAATTAGAATGTTCTGAACAAAGCTGTTGTGGTGGTAATTACATCTAGTACCTTACCTCATCACAAGCACTACATTTGCATAAGAGAATTTTCCTTCAACTTGAGGACAATGTGGGAGCATACAAAACAACAAGCAAAGAGCTGTGCTTGTATTATTCTTCTCTAGTGTTGATATCAACTTTAAGTAGTTTTCTTTAAAAGTAATCTGCTGTTTTATGCTTTAAGTGAAAGGGATAACAGCCTAAAAATATTGGGAGTGCATAATCTCCTAAGTACAGACATGCATCTAAGTAGGCACCACTTATGGAGAAGCAGAATAGAATCATAGAATGGTAAGGTTGGAAGGCACCTCAAGGATCATCTAGTTCCAACCCCCTACCATAGGCAGGGACACCTCCCACTAGCACAGGTCACTCAAGGCCTCATCCAACCTGGCCCTGAACACCTCCAGGAAGGGAGCGGCCACAACCTCCCTGGGCAACCTGTTCCAGTGCCTGAATCATTTGAGGGGATGGGTTAAAAAAAAAAAAGGCCACATTTTATCACAGTTTGCAACCAGGCAAAACTGGCATCTCAAACTTGTTAAATGCATCTACTTTTAAAGCTCTACTTGAACGAAGTCTGTAAATTATTATTGGAATAGCTAAGTTGTCATTGCTCCCCAAATGGAAGATGGCAGTTCACATGTCACAGGAATAGGATACTCTTCTGAAAAATAGGACCACCTAGTTTTTCAAGAGTGGAGAGGCAAGAACAGTAATAATAAGATGAGCTTCCCTAGGCAGTGCCATTATTCTGGTTATGCTTTTATGTGGTATTGCTCTCATTCTTCTGTAACTGCTGTGACTTGCAGAGGGTATGGAGAGATTTTTGTATCAACAGCTGCTCAGCTCCTTCTCTGCAGCAAACCAGTCTTCTTCTCAGGTTAAATTATTCCTCACAAATTTCTCTGCTTTGGCTCCCAAGGTGCGTTTTAGTGAGATAGCAAGACATGGTCTCATGGATTTTTGCCATGCAGTGAAAACATCCCATTACTATCAAATGTACAAGCATGAATTTTGTCACATACAACTTTATCCATCTAACATGTAGGTACCTGATCTGTCATAATCATGTAGATAAATTCACAGAGAATGAGGCCACTCCAAAGGACAATTCATCTTATGCAGTGTGAACACCTACCTAGAGATGAGAGGAATCCCACTGAAGAAATGTTTTTACCTCTATGGAAGGAATCTACATCACTAGAATAGACTGGGCAGCTAATTTTGGGGTGGTTGTTGTTGGATGAAATGAATACCACCCTGGGTGATGAAGCAGCATAGCAGATTAGTGTCTGAGTCTTCTGTATTGTGCAGTAGTTCCAGCTCCTGCTGATATTCCTGTACCTAATCAATAATCAACAGTTACAATGAACCACCAGTCCTGCTCTAATGCATCCGAGCAGGAAATTTAGCATTAGCTGTATCATCAACTGCAGCCTTTCCTTCTCTTAGGGATATTGTCTTTGTCCTTGCTGAGCAGAAACAGAAAGACATATTAAGCCTTTCTTCAAGCTTCGTCTTGACATCATTCCTCTCCCTTTCATAGACTAACTTGGCTCTAGATAATCCATCTTTCTACACTGGAGTGAAGAATTATTCACAGAGTAATGCAACACTTCAGAATAGTCTGAGCCTCTTGATGAAGGGCCACATACTTTCCTTAGTTGCGCACTTTGTAAGTCTTTGATCTATTATTTCATTCAGCCTGCATGCTAGAAAAGTACAGTAGCGCTACTGGGTTTGGATTTTTTGGGGCTTTCTTCTTTTTTTTTTTTTTTTTCTCTTTCCAAGTTACCAGTCAGATCTGCTGCAGGTTACCTCATGGCAGTCTTTCATTTTTGGCAAATAACTTTTGCTGCACAGTGCTGTGCAATGCACTGAGCTGGAAACAGCCTGATAACAATAATTTGACATATTGTGCCAGAATGTTATTTGCTTTACTCTGTCAGTAATTTCCCACATTTTTTGGGTGGTTTTTTATTTTCCTGTTGTTTTTGGAGATTTTTTTTTTCAACATTATGTTCAAATGTCCTAAATTCTATGAAGGAGCACAGTGAATTTAGACACATGTCTTTGGACTAGAGACTGTCTTATTGTTTCATGGTTTTGACAGTAATGCACTCATCTGTAACTCAGGCTTCTGGATGTTACCCTCATACAATTAAGACATGACAGTAGGAGCTGTCCAGATGATGCATAAAGAGCACCACCTTAGGTGGAACTGTGAAAGATGGGTTTGTCTTTGACATTGTTCCTGCCTTCTCTGATCTTGCCTCAGAAATTTGACTTGAATCTGCAGGAAACCAACAGTCAGCTTATCTTAGCTGTGCTGAGATGACAGAAGGTAAGTCTAAAAATTCCTTCCATTCAATGACAACTTGGCCAGATATTTACAGTACCTTAGTGGGAGGTTTGTCCAGGCATCCAGCTGCACTCTTGCTCTTCTGACTTGTTTTGCAAGCATTTTGTCATTTGCTGAGTCCTGAAGAGCAACTGAATGGGCCAAGGGTAGCTGTAGAAATGAAGTGAGAAAACAATTCAGTGATTCAGACTTTTTCATATATATCCAAACCCTAAGCAAATCAGTGAGTTACTATCCCATTCATTTCAATATTGTCAGAAATGTAATGCCTCTCTTTTGTTGCATAATTATAAATGACACCTTTTCCAATGGCACTGTGCTAGGTGGTCCTCTTGGCAGCTTAGATTTTTAAAAGTAGTTTTCTGTTAGTGATATCTTTTATCTCTGTTTTCAGGTCGGTAAAGGAATAGGTCTATGGTGTTTTGCTTCAATACCATTTGTGTCTCATGGCTTCCTTCTGAAGAACCACAGAAGTGAAAGCTGTCTTTATGGTTCTAAGGTAAAGGTCAAATAGAAGAAAAGGGAAGGGGGACAGAAAGAAAAGAAAGGGAAGGGGGACAGAAAGAAAAGAAAAGGAAGGGGGACAGAAAGAAAAGAAAAGGAAGGGGGACAGAAAGAAAAGAAAGGGGTAAAGAAGAGATATACAAATTTAGATTTTCAGACAAGACTTAGAAATTCAGAGATGGTTACAGAGAAATGCAGTGTACAATCCTGAAGTAGAGGAATAAACTAAGTGAGGATAATATTTATTTGTTTTATTCCATTATTCCCATGGATGAACTTTCTGAGAGTAACTGAGATGGGTTTCCTGGTGCGTCGTCCTGCAACAGGGGACTAGAAAGTAAACTGGTTCCTACTCTCCTTGCACATTCATTTTCCACAACACAGGATCTCCTCTTTGTTGGTGATTGCTCCTTTTCCCTTAAGTTTCCAGTGCTGAAGGAGTGAAGAACTGAATTCTTACAAAGGCAGCTATTCTTGTTTCCCTGATGCAAGGCACTTCAATCAGCATTCATTCCCTTATTGAAGCAGGCTGCCACTGAAGGACAGAGTTTTCTAGAAATCTGCCTATATTTCAGGCTAGTCAATAGAGCCCTGAAGGCAAAAATTGAACCACTGAGTAAATTTAACAAAAAGGGGAACTGAGTGGACACAGGAGCAGCATTTGGCATTTGCATAGTTCTTTGATGGCTTGGCCTTGCATGTTAAACACAGATGTGGGTGCTCACTGGGAGTACAATTCTCAAAAATACAAGAAGAGATCAGAAAATGGTGGCTGGCCCAGCCTGAATGCTGCAGAGAGAAATTGTTACACCATTTTCAGTAGTAATTAAAGCTATTGAATATTTGTACAATTATTTGTAACGGGGAAATTGTGCTCAGAATATATTATACAGCTGGGCAGCATTTCTTTAGCTATGCTCTTTCTTTAGAGTGCTGAAGCACAATTACAGAAATGGCAGCAGAAAATGAAGTGAATAACATTTCAAGACCATATTGATCTCTAGACAAAACCCCAGGAATGCTTTCTTCAGATACCCCAATGAGAAAATGCAATTAATATCCTGAGAAAAAATACAATTCCAAAAGTATCTGTGCAGCAAAGAAGTGAAAAAGAAAAAGCTTTTACTCCCAAACATATTGCACAGAGATCATTATTTCTGTTCTCTCCAAGGACTAACTGTGCACTTCACTCACAAAACAGACAACTAATTCATAAACAGCAGCAAAATGCTGAAGGATCTTGATATGTATTCATAGGAACTAAGATTTAGCTTCTGATATCACGGGAAAAGCTACAGAAGGAGAACATAAGTCAAATCTCTCTGGGCTTACATTTATATAAGGAGACACAAGAGGAAGATTTACTTGCACACATTCCATGTTTTACTTTTGTTAATCCTCTGTAAAATAGCTGAAACCTATTTTCACTTTGGTGTGCCCAAAAGTAATGTGTGTTTCCAAATCACAGGACACTCCTTGCTAAGGACAAGGAGCAAACTTGCTGGGTTTTAGTTTGCTTCACCTCTTCTCACGACTAAAACTCTTGGTTAGAACATCTCCAAAATTTTAGTGGTTTCATGCAAAATGTTAACATGGTTGGGTTTTTTTCAACATGGAACAGAAGCTATGTCTGTCAAATTCCTTATCAATTGCCTCCACTTAGTTTGGTGGGTTTTTTTTTTCCTTCCTCTCCTTCCTGCCTAGGAGCAGCTCCTGTTGATCTAAGCCTAGTGTTCAACTCTTAGTTGTCATATTACTACTTCTTCATAGCCTGATCAAAGTTTCCCTGTGCCATAACATCATTAAAACATTGAACACATTTGAAGGCCAGTGCAAGGCTTAAGGAGGGTTTGGGTTTTTTTTTTTTGTGAAACACAGTTAGCACTACATTCAAATAAACTCTTTGATAGATAGATTGTTACAGTTTGCATCATGCTGAAAGACTGTAATGAAAGTCTTTAAGATTAAATTCTGCTCTTTTTTTCCCCCCAAACACTACTGAAACTGGCAGGAGGCAAAAGCCTGCCAGTTTTATTTTTCCATTATCTTCCATGGCAGCAAGCCATCTGCAAAGGAAATGAAACAGATTCAGCCAGAGCAGACCACACTGCTACAGGATATCACTCCATGAAGACATAATGGAGAATAAAAGAAGTAGATATTAAATAATTTATCAATGCTATCACATGGTAGGTGAGCAGCAGCATCAGGTGGAGACTTAACTCTCCCTCTCCTGATTCCTGCCCTAACACCTTCCTGCTCTATTTTGAGGATGGTGATAATCAAGTTTGCATTCTAGTTTCCAATTTTTAATTCTAAGAATGACATCACTCACAAAGCATAAAATATAGTCACTCTGTGGCACGAGGACGTGCTTGCCATTCCAAGGAGTGCTTCCTTGAACTGACATTTGAAATTAACATATAAATTAATTTAGCCGCAGTTAAACAAATGCAAATTGATATTTTGGCAACCATTCTGAGAATAAATTTATCATTTCCTCTTAGTCAGGAAGATCTACTGTATGAGAGCATCCCCAGTGAAAAATGGGAACCCAGGCTTCTAATATTATTGACAAACTCCTTTGTCAGTGATATGCAGGTTGATCAACTTGTTTGCAGCAACTTGCATAGAATCATAGAATGGTAAGGTTGGAATGGACCTCAAAGATCATCTAGTTCCAACCCCCTGCCATAGGCAGGGACACCTCCCACTAGCACAGGTCACTCAAGGCCTCATCCAATCTGGCCTTCAACACCTCCAGGGAGGGAGCAGCCACGACCTCCCTGGGCAACCTGTTCCAGTGCCTCACCACCCTCACGGGAAAGAACTTCCTCCTAACATCTAGTCATAGCTTATGAGTCAGGCACATGTATGGCTCTGCCGTTCAAATTTCACTTTCATTTTACATTCTGGCCTAATGCTTTTCCTTTCTTCAGGGTGGATAAAGCATGTTACTGTCATCCTCAAGGCATAAATCTGACTCTGCACTCCTCCCTATCAGTTGATTTGGCTGTAAATATGAATCTAGACATACAGACTTGGCAGTGGAAAGGAGATAGATGTGAGTACTTTGTGCTACTAGGGAGATGGCTGACATGAAAATATCCTACTCCAACTGTCCTGTTCAGGAATAAACCTTTTCTGATTCTCCATCTGAATTACTGAAGCATTCTCAAAATAGTATGAAAATCCCCTTATGATTCTCTCACAAAACAATGTTCATTGAGGATTCAGAAGCTCTTGTGATTTCCAGAGCTTATTTTAAAAAAACAACCCCAAAAAAAGAGACAGCAACCCACTAACAGCAACAACAAAACCCTCCAAAACAATAAACAAACCAACCAAGCACCCCCCAACCCAACAGAAGATTCTGAACACAGACTTTTAGTTCTGCTTACCTATCAATGTGTTACCATGTAATTGAAGCTCACGAGGTCGTTATTTGTAGCACACAGGTTAGACACCACTGACTGCATTAGGACTTAAAAACACCTTTAGAACTTGGGAGTGTTGAAACATTTTATCCTATGAAGTTAGAATTGTGTGCGTAGGAGCATACCTGCAATGTGGTGTCAGAAAGTGATGATAACCTGCACACGTACAACTCTTGGTACAGATATAGATATTACTTCAGAGGCACTTGAGGACTAATTCTTTTTTGTACTGATAAATGGGAATCACTTTTGCATCAGTATGTCCTATTAAATACTCCAAGGTCTTCACTGTTCCCTGTTGAAGGAAAAAATTGCCATGTTGACACTTGTGTGAAATCACAGATTAAAATACTTATCTTACTGTGTGCAGTTCTGGAGCCCTCAGCATAGGAAGGACATGGAAGTGTTGGAGCAGGTCCAGAGGAGGCCACAAAGATGATCAGAGGGTTACAGCAGCTCTGCTATGAGGACAGGCTGAGAGAGTTGGGGCTCTGCAGCCCGGAGAAGAGAAGGCTTCAAGGAGACCTTAGAGTAGCCTTCCAATATCTGAAGGGGGCCTACAGGAAGGCTGGGGAGGGATTATTGACAAGGTCTTGCAATGACAGGACAAGGGGCAATGGGTTTGAACTGGCAGAGGGGAGATTTAGACTGGATGTTAGGAGGAAGTTGTTTGCAGTGAGGGTGATGAGACACTGGCACAGGTTGCCCAGGGAGGTTGTGGCTGCTCCCTCCCTGGAGGTGTTCAAGGCCAGGTTGGACAAGGTCTTGAGTGACCTGTAGTAGTGGGAGGTGTCCCTGCCTATGTTGGAGGGTTGGAACTGGATGATCCTTGAGGTCACTTCCAACCTTACTATTCTATGATTCCATGGTTGTGATGTGTTTACATTATGAAGCTTTCCTTTTTTGCTTAAGATATTGAATGCACTCCTTACTGGAGAGTGACCACCAGATTTTTTTATGAGGGAAATAACCACCAGTCTTTTGAGAGTAGTTCACATTCATTACAACCCAAGCACGGGCTGCTCATAATCCTGAATAACACAGAAATTAACAGTAAAGCCCTGCAAAGCTGTGTAAATTCTATAGCTATTCAAATTCCAAATCCAGGCTGAAAAGGGAACCTCATTAAGATAGTTGCATTGCATTTCCAGCTGCAGCTCACTCTTTAAATAACTCCACTAGAAAAAGAATTTAAAGGCTCCAATTTATGGAAGTTATTAACGCGGATAAAGGACGAGAGCTTTACAGTGTGCTACCCCCTGTTCGCCTGTCTCCAAGTTTTCTGATGATTCACTGCGTATCCAGGCAACAAAGTAAATGATAGCTTCTCAATGTGTTTCCTGTTCTTTCTTCATCCACAGTTATAAACTTCCCCCCTCCCTGCCCCACGTTAAGAAATGCTTAGACTTGCCCATATCTCTGCTTTAGTCACCAACACACCTTTGTAGCTCCCTTTTCACACCTCCTTATTTCCATTGCCTCATAACCTGCACACCCATCTCTAGCTCCAGCCCATGGAGGTTGTGGACTCTGAACTTATTATGTTCATAGAAGTTTTATATTTACTTTCGCTCACCTTTTTTTTTATGGTTTCTGAATAATTGCGAGTTTCCTAATGCCCCTATTTAAACTGATCTTACAGATTTCTGTGCTCAAGCCTATAAACAAGGTAAGGAAGAGGATACTCATGAGCTTCATCTTCCTCATTGTTTTTGATTGCCTGCATATCATATTCTTCAACCTTTGATTTGCAGAAAACGATCTCAACACCGTAAAAAATTCTAGTCCTCACAAGGCTAAATTCATTTCCCTCACAGCACATTTATTCCATTTTAAATTAATTTTGTTGGTCTATAATCCAATCTTTAGAAGGTCTTTCTCCTACCAGTTACATTTCTGAGTGATTTATGAGAGCTGAGTGGCTTATCCTAGAATCTGTGCCTCTGGCAGTATTCAGCATGGCAGGATACCAGATTCTTGTAAGTCAATATGGATGCTCAGAGAAAAAAAAATTAAGTCTTCTTAATATTGTTTCATCACTTATTTTCTCTATATGCTGAAAAGGCCTTAGTATCCAAGTGATTCTGCTTAGTCTGAAATCTGTACATTTAAAAATAACATGTTGGAATGACAAGTGATTGCTTTATTGCCTGTCTTTTATCACCTGGCACTGACTTTCAGCACTAAGCCTATTTCATACCAGCACACTGATCTCTGAACCATGCTTAGTGGTGCAGTTGACATCCCTGCCACGGATGTGCACATCTCTGTAACTAACCCCTCCACAGCTCCTATCATGGACAAAATGCAGGCCAGGGTGGCAGAGTAGGTGTGCAGTTGGGCAGGTCTGCTGTGGCTCCTTGCTTTCAGGGAAGCCTGTAGGCATCCTACCACTGTTGCATATTTTTCAGTACTGTTTCAACAGTCTTTTCCCCACAAACTGAATTTTTTTTCCTCTCAGGGCAGCACTGGCTCCTTTCCTGGCAGTTATATCTATGCACCCAGAACAAGTTAGTGAGGCAAGATTTACCTTCCCAGAGGCCATCCTGATTCTTTCTTTACAGGCTGTGTGTATCCATGTGTCCAATACTCTCATCCTTTAGCACAGACTTTGCCTTTTTACCATGGCTGAAAGACAGACTCAATGGTCTGCTCTGCCATCATCCTCTCTGGAGCCCTGTTTGTAGATGGGACTTAGAGTGGCAATCTTCCACGCCCCGACTCAGTGGCTGCTTGCAATGATAGGTTAAGGATTTTGGCCAGCAGCTCTGCAATTTCACAAGAGTTCCTTCAGAACTCTTGGGTGAATGGCTGTTGATCTTGGTGACTTATTGTTTAACTTATTCTGTGTGACCTGATACTTGCAGTCTACTTAGCTCAGATTGATATAGCTCCCCTGACTGACCTGAGATAAAAAATGTACTGGCTGTTGGAAACCCCCCAACATCTTTGACAGTAAAAATAAAATGCAAACAAATTCATTTCATTCTCTCTGCTCTGTCTTTGTCATTCAATACCAATAAGTTCCAGCTCACAGAAATTGTTATCAGATGTCAAAGAATCACAGGATGATGAGAGTTGGAAGGGACCTCTGGAGATCACCCAGTCCAATCTCCTACTAATGCAGGCACATTCAGATCAGGTTGCAGAGACACATGGCCAGGTTTTGAAAGCCTTCAGAAAAAGAGATTCCACAACCTCTCTGGGCAACTTATTCCAATGCTCTGACACTCTTAATGTGAACCATTTTTTTCCTTATGTTTACGTGGAACCTCGTGTATTCTAGCTTGTACCTGCTGCCCCTTGCCCTTTCACTGGACATCCCAACCCCATCCTCTTGACCTCCTCCCTTTAGGTATTTATCAGCACTGAGAAGATCCCCTCTCACTCCTGGCTAAGCAACCCCAGCTTAGAGATGCTCCTGACCCCTCATCATCTTTGCAACCCTCTGATGGACTCTCTCCACTATTTTCCTATCTCTATTACAAACTGTGTCCCAGAACTGGACACAGTACTCTAGGTGTGGCCTTACTAGGGCAGAGCAGAGGTTGAGGACCTGCTGGCCACACTCTCCCTCACACACTCCAGAATACTGTTGGCCACAATGACACATTGCTGGCTCGAAAAAGCCACTGTGTCACAAAGTGTTGGGAGGGGTAAAATGGCCCAGGTTTTCAATGGTAAGTAATTGACCACAAGGCCAAAGAGCTGGGAAAGCAAAGAGCTGATGCTGTGCTGTTAGCCTCTGACTTCTGCAGCACAGAAGATTCTGATCCATGCTGGCATCACAGACATTGCAGAAATGTGGAGCAGCTCACAGAGTCACTGGCACACTGCAGGTTCTGGGACATGATTAAGTTAATAGTCTCTCTGAGAATTTTGTTTTACAACAAATAAAAGGATTGTGGTTAAAGCAGATGTGTCAGGAGGACAAATCTCATTTGTTTTATGTCTGCAGGACATTTTGAATGCTTGGAAAAGGCATCTGTAAGGACTTCATGGGGACTTTGTTGTCAAGGAGAGTGGAATATGGTCTAACACCAGGGTCAGGCTGCAGAATGCAACTTAAATTTCACTGATAATCTTGTAGCAGCAGTCTGTGTCCCTGAGGATGTTTCTTTTTTTTCCCCCCTTGTAGCTTTATGACTCATCACCTTGTCTCACCCACTCCCCTTCTGAAAAGGTTTGCAGCTGCAGGGCAGTGACTACAACTTGACTTACCCTCTGGACCACTGTGGGCCATCTTCTGCCACTACTTGTATTCGATCTCATAGTCCAGCTCAGAACTGTATTACAGATAGCTACATTCACAAACCCAACACATTAGCATCAGTGTACCCGAGATAACTGAAGATAAAAAGGAGAGTCATACAACTTTGCATCACCCAGCCAATTCACAAAGCACTTCACATGGCAAATGATTTAACAGTTCCTCCATTCAGAGCTTTGATCTCTCTGGTTGCTGTTGAAGTCTCATACTATCGAGCTCCACATGTCTAACCCACGTTTTGTGCTTCTCTTTGAAGTATTTCACAGTTGTAATTTTTAACTGTTACCAAGTCATACCACTAACAGGTTTAATGAATCATCTATGGAGAGATACCTTCTTTGGCCACTCTGTTGGTACCAGCCTGTTTTTATCCTATACTTGCCAGATGTTTGTTTGCAACCACAATTATTTTCCCCCCACTATTCCTACCTATATTGCTCAGCTCTTTTTACGCAAACAAGAGAACAGAAAAAGGAGGTGCTATTGCACCTCCCTCAAGTACCTTTCAATTCTTAAGGAAGATTTGTGCTTAGTAAGATGGAGTCATAGAATCACAGAAAGATTTAGGTTGGAAGAGACCTTCATGGCCATCTACTGCAATCTCCTGCCATGGGCAGGGATGCCTCTCAAACAGACTCAGTTTATTATTTACTCTTAACCACACAGCAATACTAAAGCAAAATGTTACAGGCTTGATATTCATTCATACAAAGGTCCCCTCTGTGTCAATGTCTCCCAGTCTCCTAAGAACTTAATTCTGCCTCTATTAGTAATGGCAAATATTCTCCAACCTTGTTTGCTGCCTGAGAGCTTCAGCTGTGAGCATGCCTTTACTGAAGAGCTCAATTCTAGCCATGTGCATGGAAGAACTTCTGACCTCAACCCAGAGATCTTTAAGCCTGTGTTAGCTAACCCCATAGTAGGAATGAGTTATAGTTCAGCCTCTACTTGACTGGGATCTTAACCTTCATTTAGCATAGGGATACCACTTAATTAATTTATAGCTTGATAATCCTTTGGAGCTATGTTTATGTGGTCATCTGTGTATTATGTTTTACTGCACTGGAGGCCGGAAATTACTATATATACACTGTATATTCTAAAGACAAGCAAAATAACCAGAAATCACTGGATACTGCATGCATGCAAGTTTGAATGTGACAAGTGGTAGCATGTCTTTATGCCTCAAGGATTCTCCACTGCTCTTTCACAGTCAGAAGTGAGACTGAGAGCTGCAACATAAATTTCACATTGCATTTTTATTACTATTTTTAAAACCAATCATTTTTTTTTGTTTTATTCTTCTTCCACTTATCATAATTCTTCCCATTTAATGATTTCACTTCAGACATCCTCACTGCATCCAAACAGTGGGGGCAGTAAGAAAATGGAAGATTCCACTATCAGTAGAAGTGCTGCTAAACATGCATGAGATCTGTTCTACTCATTTATTGTTTATTTGAAATCGACAGCTGATTGGCTTCTGGCTTGTTTGCTTGGTTTTTTGTTTTGTTTTGGTAATTATTATTATTTGTTATCATAATCATCATCATTATTGTTATTATTATTTTAATAGTTTAATGTTCCTACTGCATTTTAATATAACATTTAAATGAACATCAGACAGTTTGTTTGCAAAAAGAATTCTGGAAACAGAAATTAAATTTCTTCCCTGACTTCCTTTTCCATGTTTGCCAGACAACCTCTAATTACTTGTGCTTAAATTCAGAGGGAAAGCAGTAAAAATGTATAACTGAGATGACATCATAACTTGTATAAAGATGTTTGTTTGTAAGAGATCTAGAATGTTGCTAAGTTTCTGCTGGAAAAGCTCTCAGGATTCTATTGTGATCTTATTTGGGCTGCAAAGTAGCACTGCTCTCTGCTGGTTGTTATAGAAGTAAATCTCTTGGCAGTTGCAGAAAAAGTTCTTCCAGTGCTTGATGCATTTTTAAATTATGTTTTTATGAGGATTAAGAGAGATACAGAAATGTTTATTCAGCTATAAAGCCAAGCCATATCTGCTTGCCCCTCTGATAAATGAGCAATTCTCAGCTAGGCATTCTCAGCAAAGCATCTCATGTGCAGAATTTTACACCTGAAGACCCCTCAGCCTCTCACCTTTCTGACATAATCTGCATCTGTATTCTCTTTTTAAAAAAACATACCTGATTATTTTGCTCCTTTCTTTAACTTGGTCTTCACTGCTGTTAATACTCTGCTCACAAGCTTACTCTGTTAGGGAAACGGAGATGACACAAGCCCAGCTGAACAGTGTTGTCACACACAGCTCCAATTAACAGCACCTCCACGCTGAGATGGTTCCTGAGACCTCTCTGGACCTTTGGAAAGAAAAAGCCAGAACCTTTGCTCCCTTTGCTGAAAGCAGCATACATCAAGTTCCAACTTCTCCAGTTACAGATCCTCCAGACAAATGAGGGGACTCCCTCCACGCTCATGCAACACGAGGAGATGATGGCCCTTGTCAGTTATTGGCCTCATCTGCAGGGTGCTGAGAGGGCTCTGAGGTCAACAACCATTGCAGCAACCCCAACCCTGAGCATTTCAGCATCCTGAGACCTGAGATTCTGAGAAATAATAGTTTTGAGAATGAAACATTAATTGTTTCCCAGACTTGTTTTTAGGCTCTACATCCTCAAACACCAATAACTTATTTGTACATTACTTCTGCCATTGATTTGTTTCTGGAAATACATCAGATTTTATTTTATTTCAGCCTGTGCAATACTACCAGAGTTGGCAAAGCTTGGACAATTTCATCTCAATTAAGAGTACAACTTGACAAAAAACTATGTCATATGAAAAGAGCATAAACAACTCCAGCCTAGGAAGCAACAAAAGAAGCCTAACCCTTATTTTTTTAGTAGTTATAAATGCAGGTTGTGAGCTAAACCGAGGCTGTGTTGATTTTCCAGACCCAAGCTTTGCAGAGACAATCTGCATTCCTGACAGGAGAATCCAATGCTATTATATCAATGCAGCTTCCCCCACTCCAGAACTAATATAAAAATTATTTCTCCACTGTAAGGAAAGCAAAATATGATTTTAATCTCTGATACAAAGGGAAATTCATCAAAAACCTAACAGTCTTTTTCTTCTAATGCAGTTTCATTGCAATATCTCTAAACCAAACTGAGAATAAAATAATTGGTGTGTACTAAATTATGTATGGAGGGTGAGATTTTCAAAGGCACAAAGGACAGACAAATGTCTAATTCCATTTGTGCCTTTATAAATAATTATCATCAACACTGAAAGTAAAGCTGTGACATGTGGTGAACATAATCTAACATCCTCCTGTCCTATTAAACAAGGAAAACATTGTCACCTGGAGTAGAATTCCCTGAGACATCAAAGCAAACAAGCAAGCAAAGAACTCAATGCTCCCTCTGCCCACAGAGTCCTCACAAAAGACATGCATTGACTGGAAAAAAAAAAAAAAAAAAAAGGTCTTAAATCTTATTTTTCCCAATATTACCAACACAGCAACTGGCAATGGCTTTAAAACACGAATGTGTTGACTTGAGCAGCTCCTTGTATCAAAGGTGATAGTTCACTGCCTCTACCAGGTTACAACTCAGTTGGGCTTGTGTGACTTTACCTCCTGTTCCTTGGTAAATTTTGGTAGCAGCCTCTTTATGACAGAAACCAGTCCCAGTGCATGTGTAATGCTATGAGAAGCCTCCTTCTTAGATTGAGGCTGCCATGTAGCACTTGGGCATTTAAATAATTTAAAGCATTTAACTAGTCTCAAACAAACAAGGGCATCAATGGAGCATACATCCAACAGAAAATTTCTTCCCTCCCTCTTAATTTTTAATTAATTTGGAATATTGAGAATAAATCAAATTTAAAAGCATTTTCTTATATCAAAGAGAATAAAAAGCTTTGGCACGCTGAATTCTTATTCCAATGCTCAGGAAATCAGAGAGTTTTCTTCAGAGGATTCAGAGTCCTGAATCCTTGATGTATTTTAAATAAAATTAGGAAAAGGCTGATAATATAAAACAAATGTAAAAAGGTCTCATTTTCATTATGAGCACTCACATTTCCTTCCTCTTCATATTCTCACTCACCTGTTTTTCTTTCTTGCTTTTCCCTCCAGATCTATTCAACTGTTACCGTGCCTCAGAGGAGAAGGTATTGCACAAAAATATGCTTCACCTTAGGAGATCAAAGCTGTTTTAAAGCTGAGGGTTTGGCTTTTTTTCCAAGCCTCTTTTAATCTTCACAGCATCAAGCTCATTAAAAACAACAACAAAAAACAAGAAAAAGAGAGATTTAAGCTAAGATCAGTACATTAAAAAGCAGCTTTGATATCTAGTAGAAATTAGTGATAGAAAAAATTATTCATGCTACAAAAGGGGACCTGGAAAACTGATTATGCAAGAGGGATGGAAATCCAATTTTTTAGTGTCTCACTTCATCAGTACAGGACAGTTACAGGGTGGATTCTTTCTGTTAGAGGGTAAACAGTGAGGAAACTTTGTAGCATAAGGAACAGCCCAACTGAGCAGGAGTATAACCTTAATAAAGCAATTTCAGTGAAATATTTATGTAAATGGAAAAGCATTAACTACAAATTTGCCCAACTGCTGTGTATTGTGCAAAAGAAGATCACACAGTAAGTAACAGGCCATTATCCAGTGCAAAACAGCACACCATAAATGTCACATTGGTCTCTCAAAGAATGTGTGAAGCATAGGAACAGAAATATGATCACCTTATTTCCCTTTCCACCTCAGCTGGTTAACTTAAAATCTGCTGCATGTAGGAGTTAATACTGATTACAACCCTTGCTTCATGAGCAGAATGGGTTAATTTGCTTTTCTGTTTCCATTAAGCTGTTGTCATGAGAACAAATCAATTCTGTACCATCCTCAGTTTGTCTCATTCTCTCTCAACAGATCAAGACTTCTGAATTGTAAAGCTCTGGAGTATCTGTGGAAGACAACTTTGCTGGGCACTTCAGCCTTTCAAACAATCTCCATTTTTGCTGCTTGTCCCTTCCAATCTCTGTTACCAGCTGCAGAAGCGATAGGACTGACACTCAACTCTACAACTCTATTTCAATGGAGAAGACAGAGCGGACTGTGAGCTCAATCCTACCCAGTGAAGGCTGCAGCTGGGATGAGCATCATTGCCTGAGACTCAATCCAACCAGAGCCAGGCACTGTTACCATTCAGAAGAGACAAGACTGGGGCTTTTTAGCCTGGAGAAGAGAAGACAGAGAGGATCTAATAAATGTTTATAAATCTCTGAGTGCTGGGAGCTGAGGTGGGGGA
>VWZE01015222.1:395944-419833 GCA_013396675.1 Eubucco bourcierii
ACAGGTAGATTGAATGGATGGATGGCTCTGTGCTTGGGCTCCATATTTTTTCTTTTCTGTTTATTTTAAAGAGTTCTTGTAAAACTGTTGAGTGAACTATCGTTTCTGAAGCAATTCAACATTTCAAAGGACTGAATTTTGTTACTCATAACAATTTCCTTTCCATTTCTTGGATTATGATTACCTTCAGTACCCCATGGTAAGATATTTCTATTTAGCAAAGAAAGCACAGCTTTTTCTTTTTTTACACTTCTTTTTCCCAGCTGCAATTCCTACTGCATAAAATATCTTTTTCCTCCTTCCAGCCTGAATTTGCACAAACTGCTTGTGAAGCTAGTCCTACCAGACCTTTGCCACCTGTTTTCCCAGGTGTGAAAGATGGATGTCCTTTTGCATAGCAAGGAGCACATCCTACACTGCTACCTACCATTTAGTTTCCAGTTGGTTTCTAAATGGCTTTCAAGGTGTTGTTGCTTTTAACTAGCAAAGCACCAAACATTTTAGGCCTTTTTGGTTAGTTCCCTTCCATGCAACTTTCAGCAACTGAAATATTCCAAAGCTGTTGATTCAAAGTGGAAATATTCAATTTCAGACCCCTGCCCTCCTTGCTCAAGCACACCCCACACACACAAAAGCCTGGACAGGAGATGGCAGCCAACTGAGTTTTCTCCATGAAAGGGATGTAATCTGCAATTAAATTTCAGACTCTGATCATCAGAATGCGGATGTGCTGAATGCTGCAGCAAATTGCACAACCTGACAGTTCTTCTAGGTTGAGAAAAGGGTAAGGATAGGAAAGTGGAGTCTTATTGTTGCTACAGCACTGCCACCAAACCTGACATATGTTACTCAAAAAGAAAGAGAAGTTTGTTAGATATAAGTGTTGGTCCAAGTGCTGAAATCCTACATACAGTTGCTACAACTCACTGATACCTTTCTGCCCATGGCCAATTTTTGTTTGCAAAATTGAAGGCTACTGTATATCTTCAGAGAATTGTAAGCTCCAATCTGAACATTTTTCCTATATGGAATCATAGAATGGTAAGGTTGGGAGGGACCTCAAGGATCATCCAGTTCCAACCCACTGCCACAGGCAGGGACACCTCCCACTAGCACAGGTCACTCAAGGCCTCCTCCAACCTGGCCTTGAACACCTCCAGGGAGGGAGCAGACACAACCTCCCTGGGCAACCTGTGCCAGTGTCTCACCACCCTCACTGCAAACAACTTCTTCCTAACATCCAGTCTAAATCTCCCCTCTGTCAGTTCAAACCCATTGCCCCTTGTCCTGTCATTGCAAGACCTTGTCAATAGTCCCTCCTCAGCCTTCCTGTAGAATATGACCTCCTATATGTTGTGAATCAGATAAATTTATTTATTTGGATTAAATATGAAATTTCAATCACTTAACATCATAAAATAATAGTTAATGCCAGTGGAAGAGCCTGGGCAGCTCAAGTCTGTGCTTTTCTCTTTTTTCAGCTTAGAACTGCTGAATTCAGAATTGCTGAAATTGTATTTAATGTATTCTATGGCTACATACCTTACAGCAATCATTTATGTAAAGCCACTACAAAGTAGCAACTCAGACATTGAATCTCCAGCCTCAAAAAAAAAAAAAAAAAAAAAAAAAAAAAAATCTGAATAAAAATACTTTAGTAGTGATTTTTGCTTGGATAATGACTGCCTGAAGTTAGAGCATGACATTAAATGAAGGTTTTTCACTGGGGTTTTGTCCCTCCCAGAGGACTGATAATTAGAAAACAACTCACAGAATGCTGTGCACAGGGACTTGTCCATCAGCAAACCAAAAGTAGAGGTTCTGGAAATTTTCTCTAGCTGAACATGGCATGGGGGTTGGAACTAGATGATCTTTGAGGTCCCTTCCAACCTTGCCATTCTATGATTCTATTTTTTACTTTTTCTTTTTTTTTTTTCATCCTATCTTTTGATTTAAAGACAGAAGAAATCCTTACTGAAAACAAACACCAAAAATGCCACCATTGTTTAGGTGGCTTGGGTGTAACACTAGATTTAAAACCAGTGCTTCATCACTCCAACTTGACTTGATTTAGTTCAAGCTTTGAGAGCTTGCATCTTAATTGGATATGCTTTAGCCTTGAAACGAACGTGCAATTTATTTTTGTATAGTGAATGTCCTTCTGTTGCTATGGAGACCAGATGTTTGATAATTAAACTAGTGCTGTAAATAGTTGTGTGTGCCCTCATGTGAAAGACTACTCTTTACAACTTGCTATCCAGCCAGAGAGTTGAGTCTTTTATCTGGTGAAAAACTGGAAGCAAATGGGCTGAAAAAGCTGCCTTTGAAATTCGCTTCAAAATGCAATCACTTGGCTAGAATATTTTAAACAGTATTAGGAAAACTTTTCTGGGTTTCATGGTTATTCTGTGGGTCAGAACCTATCATTGCCTTCCTTCTTTCAGATCTGTTTGCCTGTTATCTTCCACTCAGAAAAATGAACATGGACAAGAAAAAAAGGGCAATGTCAATGTCTTCTCTAGCTAAGCAGACACTCAATAATTCCAGCCAAAGCAGAGGGCCTGCCTAATCCAAAGCTCAGAAAATATTTTTAACTCATGCCAATCATGTAAAGCAAAAATTGTGCATTGACTAATGTTTGTGAAGATTCCTCTTTACATCCCATGAGTGATATTTCATGTATTTCGGGGCGTGCCATTTTAAAGGGTTCAGCAGTCAGCAGCCAAATACTGCAGAGGTACCCAGGAGAGTGGAAAAGGGGTGAGCCTTAAAAGGCCAAGTAGGAAAGTTGCAAGAGCAACCACAGCACTGAATGAGCAGAGCTGACAGGTCTCCATGAAGGGAGAAAACCAGCACATCCCTCCTGAGGGTTCGCTGGTAAAAGGCCTGAAGAGGAATCTGAAGAGGGACTGGTGGAGTTTATCTGGAGTTTATCTGGCCGTGCCTTTCCATGCCTGGAAACCCCTAACTAATGCAATTACAGAAAGACTTGGAATTTGTGCTTTTGGTTTCAACAAGGAAAAAAGTTCCTTGCTAAGGAGTCATGGAATCATAGAAGCATAAAAAGTAGTGGTTTGAAGGGAACCTCTAGAGGTCATCTAGTCAACCCTCTCCCCGCCATGTAGTGAGCAGGGACTTCCCCAACTAGATCAAGTATCTCAGAGCCCTATCAAGCTTGACACCAAATGTCTCCAGGGATGGGGCCTCCACTGCCTCCCTGGGCAACCCACTTCAGTGTTCTACCACCCTCATAGTAAAGAACTTCTTCCTGATGTCCACTCTAGGCTTACCCTTCTCTAGCTTAAATCCATTGCCCCTTGCCCTATTGCTTCATGCCCTTATCCAGTCCCTTCCTGGAGAACATCTCCAAGTAACAAGACTAATACAGATCTACATCTCCACATGATTTATAACTATGCTCAACCTACGTAGCGAAGTATTAAAATAACCCTTGATAATATTACTTTTACACTGAAAACAAGCAAGGTCAAAGGCAGTTTCAGCTTCTCACTAATTGTTGAAATTCTAATCAATAATTTCTTCTCTCTGACACCGCTCACAGAAGTAGTTGTTTCCTGGAGTAACAGCCTTGCTTAATCCATGCACTCACAACCTTCATGGTCACTAAAAGGAGTTAAAATGTTTTTGGGTTTGTGTTTTATGCTTTAAGTCACTTCTGAAGGTACACAGTGCAATAATGCACTGTGCAATAAAAGTGGCCTATTTCAGATTTTTATTGCTAGTTTAATTTGGTGTGCCTGAGAGCAATTCTTCTGTTACCACATGTGAATTGAAACTTGTACAACAGGAAAACTGCTGCTTGCTGAGATATGCAATGTCAAGTAAGCTGTAATTATGAAAATAGCTTTCTTCTAGTTACACAATCACCTCTTTTTCATCCAAACATCAGAATAGGCATTGGTTGAAGGAAAGAACCTTTGTAGATCTCTAACTACAGCTAATGCTTTATAGCTCTTAACTTCCTCATGGCTTTTTCCTGTCATACCGACTGCCTTACTTTCTTCCATCAGACATATTTATTGGGGTGTTTTTTTTTATTATTATTTTTAAGCACTTAAAAGGTAATTTACAAAAACTGTACTGGATGAGTGGAGAACTGAAGAGCATGTTTAATGTAAAATGTGAACTTTCACAAGGTACACTGTGGGCCCTGTCACTGTGGTTTTCTTCTTTTCATATAACTTGCCTCTAAAAAAATTACATTTTGAGACAATTCAATTAAT
This sequence comes from Eubucco bourcierii, assembly GCA_013396675.1. Classification (NCBI taxonomy): domain Eukaryota; kingdom Metazoa; phylum Chordata; class Aves; order Piciformes; family Ramphastidae; genus Eubucco; species Eubucco bourcierii. Next base: position 400,189 of record VWZE01015222.1, read on the forward strand.
TCCTCAAACAGGCAACAGTATTAGAGTAGTATGTGTAAGATCTGACTGGGAACAGGAGGCCTGGGGCTGTTCAGTTTGGAGAGGAGAACGCTCCAGGGTGACTTTATTGTGACCTTTCAGTATCTTAAGGGGACTACAAGAAAGCTGGGGAGGGACTTTTTGAGGTCGTGAGGTAGTGATAGGAGTGGGGGGAATGAAACAAAGCTAGAAATGGGGAGATTCAGACTGTCAGGAAGAAATTCCTCAGCATGAGGGTGGTGAGATCCTGGAACAGATTGCTCAGGGAGGTGGTGGAAGCCTCATCCCTGGAAGTGTTTAAGGCCAGGCTGGATGAGGCTCTGGCCAACCCGATCTAGTGTGTGGCACGGGCAGGGTCCTGTGGTAGGGGAGTTGGAACTAGATGATCCTTGTGGTCCCTTCCAACCCTGCCTGATTCTATGATTCTAATATCGACTATCTGGCTTCATTATGAATTTCCCAAGAAATTCCACCCTGAGATGCTTCTTGTTTGAAAGCCACCAGGACTGCACAGAGAGTGATACCTTTTCACACGTGCATGCCGGATCACATCAGGCACCATGAGTGGCATCAGAAAAAAGGAATCAAAGCGTGTGCACTCAGACTGAAAAGCCTGTTTGAATTTCTCAGCAGGACTCCTACATGCATTATTTCACAAACCCCTGAAGCCTACACACTTCCTTTATTGGTAGCCACAGACTTGTTAGCAGCAGTCTTGTTTTGTGACATTTGTTACAGGAGGGTGATTTTTTTTTCCCATGACAGGAGTACCTATTTTCTAAACTCAAAGCAAATTTCTTCTCCCTAGCCTTGTCTCAAGCTTTTACAAATGGCTCCATTTCAGAATACTCTTTTTTTATGTGTCCTTCCCCCCACCCCTCCTTTTTTTTTATATTTTTTAAATTTTTTTTATTTTCCAGAGGATTTTTTTTTTTTTTTTGGACACCATTTGGTTTGGTTTTGTTTGAGCACTGGACTGTCATATTATACAAGGTAACAGTGGCCCAAGTCCAAGGTCATCTATACCTGTAAACCTCTGAAAAGTTTTCCTATCACCAGATAAGTCTGACATCTGAAGGGGGTCTATCTGCAGGGGGCCTAGAGGAAGGCTGGGGAGGGATTATTTACAAGGACCTGCAACAACAGGACAAGGGGCAATGGGTTTAAACTGGCAGAGAGGAGATTTAGACTGGATGTTAGGAGAAAGTTTTTTGTAGTGAGGGTGGTGAGACACTGGAACAGGTTGCCCGGGGAGGTTGTGGCTGCTCCCTCCCTGGAGGTGTTCAAGGCCAGGTTGGATGAGGTCTTGAGTGACCTGTACTAGTGGGAGGTGTCCCTGCCTATGGCAGGAGGTTGGAACTAGATGATCCTTGAGGTCCCTTCCAACCTCACCATTCTATGATTCTATGACATAAATGCAAACCATTTCCTGAAGCAACACAGAGTAAGAGTTGCCAGTAGGTATAAAAGGAAAACTGAGGAATGTGCTTTACTGGAGAGTAAAGCAGAAGATGGAACCTGACCAGGGACCTCACTAAACTTTACAAATCATGAAAAAGTAATCTCTGAACATGAAGTAAAATTGAACTCTTCACAAAGCAGGCAAACAGAAGGGGAGGTAATATGAGCAAATGGCAAATCAGGAGGGAGAGCAGATCAATGAATCTCATCTGCTCAATAAAGTATAAGGAAAGGAAAGCACTCACTGCTGTTTAACGCTACAGCCAGTGAGGAACAGCAATTACAGCAGCCTGCTTCTCCCCACTCAATCACACAAATCTCACTCAAGGCAAGTAATTTATTCTCCTCCTCACCACCACTATACAGTCCATGTGGGTTTTTAGAAAAAGGCTCATTGTTGTAAACTGAAAGCGTAAAACAAAACACACAGCAGAGTTTAAGCAACTGAACCAAATGATCACCCTTCCTCAAAGAGCAAAGTGAAAATGAGATTTGCAGGCACAGAAGTTGAGAGATGCTTGTAGAATAGCAACACATCTGTAAGTTCAGAGGCAGTATCATGCTCTTTATAGATAGCAAGCACTGGTCTTTCATGCAAGTGCTGCCCACATATGTGTAACACAGGCAGCTGCTTGTCTGTGTATGACAGACGGCTTGCTGCAAAGCCAGGTGAGAAACCTGCACGTCTCTCACAGGATGCAGCACTTCCCAGTGCTGGAAGGTTTCTGAGCAGTACTCTAGTGCTGAGGCTAGCTCTTTTGGAAGATTTCTTTTCCTGGATGTCTCTGATCTCAGCACTTGACTGACAATGCCAAGGAAAAAACCTGAAGCTTTTATGTGTCTATTGCATCTCCATACCAACACTCTTCTATTTCTCCACTTCTCTACTTGCAGACTCAGTTGTGTTATCCCATAGAGTCATCTTTCCATAGCTTACTTGACTGGGTCTGACAGGTGAATGTCTCCAGTAAATTATTAGATCTTGAAAAGCCTTGAGAAATGTCTAGAAGCTGCAGCCCTTGTGCTTGCAGTCCATGTGTAGGACTAATTAAAACAATTGCTTACTACATTCAGCCTATGCATGTTTCTGAGGTAATGTCTTCCAAGAAAAGCTTTGGACCACCTTCAAAGACAGTTCCAATAATAACATGACAGGCAAAAGTCCAGAAGTGAAGAGTTGGGAACTGCTACTAGAAAGACAAGTAAAGATCCCCCAAAGCCTTTTGCAGCACACTGCAAGCTGCAGCAGATTTCACAAGAGCAGTGCAAGGCACTGCTGTGCAGTCAGTTCTGTAGGTCCCAAAACCACCTGGTTGGGAAAGGTTCTGGGAAATGCAAAGAGCAAAAAAACCCCTGTCCTTCCAGCAGCAAACAACACACTTGCACCTAACACAGCTCAAGGATAATAAAACACACAGTGAAACAACCTGAAGGTTGCAACAAGTAGAAAGAGTCAGGGAGCAGCAGCTCCAGTGCCTCCGAGAGCAGGTCCTGCCCTAACAGCATCAAGGAATGGCACCAAAAAAGAAACTAGAGAAGAATCTGGGCTCCCCTGTAGCACCACAAAGGGGTTGATTAAATCTCATTTGACTGTAGCCTTTACTCTTGAAAGTAGAGACTTCACAGTGAAGAGCATGTAGCTTCAGAGTGAAAAATCAAGAAGTCAAAATACAAGCCCCTAGACAGGTACAATACTCTATAAATAATTTGGCACTGAAATATGAAAGATGAGAACAAATGCAAATGTTTGGATGGTTCAAAGAGCAGAAAAGAAGAATGTGTCTGGGAGAAAGTTCCTTGAGGGTCTGGGTGCTCTTCTGGGGCAGCCAGAAGACTGAAAGTAGACACCTGTATATCAGTCAGAACTCTGCTCCACTAAAATACCTATCATGGGGCTAAACCTTTTAAAGAAGAGATTCTCTCTTCATTATTGATCTCCAGTTATAGCCTTGAGGTCTACAGCCACCTATATAAAAGAAGAGTCTATTTGTTATACTAAGTAGCAGTGAAGTATTAGGCTTTTAATTCCACAGGATTTTAGTATATGTGCTCTGAGCTAATAAATTAAACCAGAGTATGAACAGAGGATAATACTTCACTTTTCATTTGCTTTTTATCTGCACAAGGCTAAAATGTCTAAAGCTTGGCATTCACCACTATAGAAGCAGAGTATTTCACAGTATTAAAGGCTCTTTCTTGAGATATGTACAGGGAAAAATGATCTGAACACTGAAAACAGAAGGAAATAAATAAAGTTTAGCTTGAAGAAGAAGAGGCTCAGGGCAGACCTCATTGCTGTCTACAGCTACCTAAAGGGAGGTTGTAGCCAGGTGGGGTTGGGCTCTCCTTCCAGGCAACCAGGGACAGAACAAGGGGACACAGTCTCAAGTTGTGCCAGGGGAGGTCTAGGCTGGATGTTAGGAAGAAGTTCTTGCCAGAGGGAGTGATTGGCATTGGAATGGGCTGCCCAGAGAGGTGGTGGAGTCCCCATCCTTGGAGGTGTTCAAGAAAAGCCTGGATGGGGCACTTAGTTCCATGGTCTGGTTGATTGGCTAGGGCTGGGCGCTGGGTTGGACTGGATGAGCTTGGAGGTCTCTTCCAACTTGGTTGATTCTATTCTACTCTACTCATCACCAAATAGTTCTTTTTTTCACTGACCAAATTAATGCAAATTGCATAGCACAATTCCACTGCAACAAACTCAGGCGACAATGATACAAAACTTAATCAGAAACCAAATTACACTGCTCCTACTACTACTGGGAGGGGAATATGCACAATCCAAACAGCAGTCCCTCGTGACATCGTGTCCTGTGAGCTGCTGGGGGTATTGTGGAGGGAGCTGAATGGTGTCATACATTTTCACACACTAAAAAAAGATCCCAAACAACTCATAAATAAATGTTGCAAAACAGTAGTGAGGATCCCTCTCTAGCCACTGTATGTTCTTATATGTGATTCACTGAATCACAGTTATCACAACTTCTAATAACCAAGAGAAAGCATAACATCTAGGATAATTTTTCAGTGCAGTCCTAGCAGCTTGCAAAAGAATGCAAAAGGACTTTAAATGTGAAGGTGGCAGATGATTAAAGGTATGGTACAATGCATCTCTCTGGCACCCTCACTGCTCCGTATAACAGGTAGATGGAGAGACAATAGAAGGAACACCAGGTAGTTTGCTTGCATCTTTTCATATGAAAGTGCCCATTTAATGATGAAAAATGTGTTCATGCTTTTATACAAACAGCATCTGTATATACAGTTCTTGATGACTGGCTCTATTCCCTCAGATTACTTAATTGTCATAGTTTACTGCTCTGTGTGGTTGTTTCTGTTTCCATTTTGAAAAGGGAAATCAATGTAAGATGCCACCCAATATCCTGCCACATGAAAAGAGTCCTGAAAAACACTATTCATGCTAATTCTTTTAAATTATCTTATAAATATATCTAATATTGAATGAAAGATTCAGACAGGCTTTTTACAGCCAACAGGTTGAAAAGCAATTCAGAGCATTTAATGGCTTCCTAGTTTTATACCCTCATCTATTATTTTATTATTGTTATACTAGGTAGTGACTTTTTACGATTATGCCACTCAGAGACCATAAATTGTCATTTATAATGGCAGGAGTGCATCAGAGCAGCATGCTTTAGAATTACAAACACTGTTGACATGACCTTCTGGAAGGAGAACTGAATTTCTGTGTCTTGATCAATAAAAGGGATATCTTCACAACAAAGAAACATATTCTTGACAGGTCTTATTCCTTTTAACTATAGCATTTACATACCATGAAGTTGATGCTGATGCTGGCAATGGTCCTTGATGGCCTCAGTGCCCAGTGCTTAGAAGGCTTTGAGAAGGGTTGATGGAACTGGTGATGACTTTCTTCTCCACCATTTTGTTGCTCATGATTGCTGTTAATATACTCTTGATACAGCTGAATCTTTCTGGGTGTCTGCTCGGTTTGGTTTCATCAAGGATGTTTCTCACTAATTCGCCAGGATTATTTTGATTCCACTAAGCTCTGCAAGATTATTTTGCTTTTATTAGATCTCTTTAATGCCTGATATGCATAATTTACTACTTGCACATATGTTCCAGATCTCATTTGTGCAATTTTACTACAAATCCCCATTTGCCCCTCTGCAATGATGACTGTTATTTATAAGTTTATGCTTAGTTGTTACTAAATACCACGAAGCATTTACACACCCTCCCTGGTTGCCGTTTACTATGCTTAATATGTCTAGACTTAAGGCAAAAGTATTTCAGTGACATCTTGCTTAGCCTGCTTCTATTCTATGGGGACAAGTGACATCTGCTTTGACCCCAAACTCAATGACTTAAAATTAGAATCATTACGGCCAGCCCAAAACAACAGGCATTGCTCAGTAGGTTAGTAAATCTAGAGTTACCTTAAAGTGTTGGAGGTAAAAATTCTCTTCTACTGTATCTGCAAAAGAGCAAAAGAAGTGAAGCAAGAAGGCTATGGCTCATTTCTGAAGAGCTGTGTCAGGTGCAAAGGATCAAGAAGCTGTTGCAGGAAGTACTGGTGGCTGTTTGGAGAATGTAACTAGAAAGATATTTTTCTGGCCCCTCTACTGTTTGCTTATTCCCTTCTTTGAGCAGAGTAACTTCATTTCCTAGATCACCACTTCCATCCCAGGGATGGCTGTAACTCACAGCTGTTAGCCACCCTAAAAGGAAAGCTGTCAATTAATCTGTGCAAACAAACTCCAGCTGGTTTTAAATCAAGTGAACCTTCTCATCTAGGTTAGCAAAATTCTCTTTCACAGCATCTATCTAAGGAAAGAAGACAGAATAAATTACTGTGAAATAAATTACTGGTTCTATCGTCATGCCTCCAAACTAATTAAATTACCTGTTCACTAGTCATAGTAGGACATGCCTGTGTGATCTAAACGTTTTTGCTTTGTTACCTGTCTTAAAGAAGAGGACACCAAAAAAAAACTGAGACTGAAAGATCTTTAGAGGGAGTTTAGCAGCTCTCATCAGTATGTGGACCTCAGTTCAAGGTTGGGACTAATACTTTGGAAACAGTGCTAGAAAAATGAATTTTTGAGGTGCTGGTAAAAACAGAGGAACAATTTGTTGCAGCCAAGCTAAAATAATGTGATTTTCATTTTGTGGCAATTTGGAGGAGGAGTTTTAAATCACTCTTTTTAAAAACAAACCAAGAAAAATAGATTTATAACACTAAAAACAAATTTCTTGGCAGAAACACTTTGAAGTCAATGGATTATATAAAAAAAAAAAAACTCTGCCATTTTTCAGACAAATAAACTAAAAATTAAGTTAAACTTTTACTTACCTTATTTATCTCTGAACTTTTGAGGGAATGTATATGTGTAAAAAGATATAACAGGATCCAAGAGGCAGGCTCTGAAAGAAAAAAATGGAAGCTAAATTAAATTGATTGTGATTATCAAATACCTTCACGGCATATGTAATGAGTGTGCATCATGTTATGTGACTGGATGATGAGCAGCACATATGAATTAGATGCATATGCACATTTACAGCACAAGCTATATGTATGGGCACATAAGCTATAACTATTTAAAGAAGCTACACGAGATTTCTAGCTAAGAATTATCCACATGCATTAGATTGCTGTTTATAATGCATCTGTTACACCAGTTTGTCATGGTCAGCTCTGATTTTCCTCAAAGGTGAAAGGAAATGGATTTTGAATGTATACATTGTAGTCACAAAAATGCCAAATGCCAATAGCTACCCTGTCAAAAGTTGCTTAGTTTGCTGGAGAAATAACAAATCCAGTTCAGAGCTACTTGAAAACCACTCTGGCAGGGCCTGCCATTTCATTCCCACAGCAACAAGAGAGCAGGGAGTAGATGGGAGGATCAGCAAATACTGGGTTTTCATCACTGCCCTTTGCTCTTTTCAGCCACTTCCACCACAGCAGGACCAAGTGGGCTTTGTAGATTGTTCCCTGCATGAAACAGGCTGGTCTTAATTATGGAAGCTTTTGGCACTTCACTTAGCAGCTTCCAATATCCTCAGTGGAAGGCAGAGTCCTCGACTTGCTCCCCAGTTAAAGTTCTTGCTTTTTTCATTTGCTTGCTTGCTTATTTGTTTGGAATGCTAGATATTAAACAGGATTTTTGGAAGAAATAGAAGAGCCAGAGACTGTTGAGTTCAATAATAAGAAGAGAGCCCGGGGAAGGTGCATAAATCTGCAGCCTTGCTGCGCATAAAATTGCTTTGGCAGCTCCGCATCTGGAAGGACACGCTGAGGTTCCATCAGTGTGGTCTGAAGCAGTGCCTTCAGCTAAACAAGCTCATCCTGCACCTTAATTACCAGGTCATGCTGCCTTTCTCCAAGCAATCTTATCATGAACTTCTTCAGCATATAGAAAAGCAGGGCTAAGCCTGCAAATAAGCTGTTCAATAGAATGAAGAAATCAAGAAAACACAGGGGTGACTATCTGTGAATCATCCCTATGGGCCTACACAGGCCACCTTCTGCTTCAGTAAGAATCTTAATGCCATAAATGTTTTATCCATATGTTTCCTTCATGATTCATCCCTGAGCAGCTCCATATGCCAGTACTGGTCAGGAAAGGCTTTTGAAATGCACATGAGCAGAGCTGGTGACTAGCAGACAAGCATGCATCGGTTCCACGGATTGGTATTTTCTTTAGAAGCTCATTTGGTTGGACTACAGAAAAAATGGGGAGAGGACTATTAGAGGGATCATCAGTGACATTAAACTGAATAAACTTAGGTTTATCTGGAGCTATAATAATCTTGCCTTTCCTAACCTTCTGGGTATTGCCCAGGGAGGTTGTGGCTGCTCCCTCCCTGGAGGTGTTCAAGGCCAGGTTGGATAAGGCCTTGAGTGAGCTGTAGTAGTGGGAGGTGTGCCTGCCTATGGCAGGGGATTGGAACTGGATGATCCTTGAGGTCCCTTCCAACCTTACCATTCTATGAGCTATTCCTTTTCTTGCCAGAATCCCTTCGCTATCACCAACCTCAAGAAATGAGGTCTGCATGGTGAATCCATCTCAGCTTGCCCACCCCAATGCCCCACTGAGAAGAAATCAGGCAGAGAAATCAAGTGAGTGGTTAAGGGGTTAGGATTATAAGGTTTACTGCAGGATGTACCTCTATGTAGAATAAACATAGACTATGATTCTGGTATTGGTAATCATAGAATGGTAAGGTTGGAAGGGACCTCAAGGATCATCTACTTCCAACCCCCTGCCGTAGGCAAGGACACCTCCCACTAGTACAGGTTATTCAAGGCCTCATCCAACCTGGCCTTGAACACCTCCAGGGAGAGAGCAGCCACAACCTCTCTGGGCAACCTGTGCCAGTGTCTCACCATCCTCACTGGCAAGAACTTCCTCCTAACATCCAGTCTAAATCTCCCCTCTGCCAGTTCAAACTCATTGCCCCTTGTCCTGGCATTCCAAGACCTTGTCAATAGTCCCTCCCCAGACTTCCTGTAGCCCCCTTCAGATATTGAAAGGCTACTCTAAGGTCTCCTGGAAGCCTTCTCTTTTTCAGGCTGAAGAGCCCCAACTCTTGTAGCCTGTCCTCATAGGAGAGCTGCTCCACCCCTGTGAGCATCTTGAGGTCAGTACCATTATCACTATAGCCTCTAAGCATTCAGTTCTCTGGAACTTGTTTTTTTATTACCTTTATATTACCAGCTCAGGATAAAGTTGTGTTCTAAAGTGGGTTAATTATTTGTTCATATGTATATATACAGACATATATACACACACATATATTTATATGTATCTCTTTCTGAATAAGACATTTTGGCTTCAGCAAACATCTCACAGAAGGCAGCAAAAGGTCAAAGCCCAGAAGTGAAATTCTGCTACAAACAAGAGTGATAGCAAATATTTATTTAAATTGTATTTTATTTCTAATTGTTCTGCTGGAAAAAAAAGCCCTGTGCCAGCCCAACTTTCAAACAATGACTATTTTAATTTGAGGAACATTGTGGTTTAAGAATTGAGTAGAAACATCCACCAAATGTAAGAAAAGTTTTTTGGTTTTTTTTCTTGGTGTGTTCTTAAGTTCTTTCTTGACATTTTATTCCAAAAGATATGTTCCCTAAATTACATTAGATTGTCATGCCACATAAAATATTACCCAACAGCTGGTTTTATAGTAGGCAATAGAATTGTTTTATGCTTAAGTCTAATGTAATTTGTGCAGACTTTGCATTTTATCATTGTGACAAGGTGGACATGTGGGATTCTATGTTTGAAGATGAACCTAGAAGAGAACAGATTGCTATTTAGAGGCAAAGGACTCACCATGGACTTGTATTGAGTGCTTCAATGAGCCCTTCCGATGTCGTTAAAACACAGCAGAAGGATGAACCTGATGTTCTAGAAGAAATTACAAAATGCCTCCTTTTTCATTTGGCAAGGTTTAACTTATCAACTGTTACTGTCAACTGAGGTCTTCACCTTTTGAAGACAACAAAAATAGCTAGAACAAGGGTAGTGTTGCTTAATGAGAATGAGAAAATAAAACTATTTGTTCACTCTAATAGTGTCAAAATAGAGGATGCAGAGAGAAGTGAAGGAGCAATAAAACAGAACAGGTCTTTGGACTAATAACATTACATGAAAATAGGTTTGTCAAGGGTAAAGGGTTGAAAGTTACTCCCAATTTATCTGATACTCACCATTGCTTCACACTTGATATTTGATCAAATCCGCAGTTAGACCTCCTCCCAGTAGACTTATTCTTCCCAACTAAATGAGAAGCTTAAAAAAGTTACACAACGTTTACAGTTTAAATAAACATTGAGCCACAGTGGTTGTAACGAACGAGAATTTCTTCACATGTGCCAGAAAACTGCCCCACTCATGACTGATTTTTCTTTTCTCCTTTTCTCCTGTCACTTAGTAAGGGATGAATAGCAGAAGAGGGAAGCAATACTGGAATAAAGAGACATTTTCCGTTTTGTTGTTCCATTTGTCAAAGCCAGTGGAAGAAAAAGTGTAAGAAAGGCACAAAATAACGTCACCATCAACTACTTCATTGTAAAAGCAAGTTTGAAGTTGAATTCATTTCCACATTTGCCCACTGCATATTTAATTTCTTTTTCCAATGTGCCTCAGAATGTTAGGCTGGCTGTGCCTGCTAGGGGAACTTCAAGATTCATGTAAGAACCAAAAAGTTCATGTGGAAGCCTGAAGATTGCAATAGCCTCGTGACTCAAAGCTATAGCAACGTACTTATTGAACCTTAAAATAGCAGAATAGGATTTGCAGAGGCACCTGATTATATTTTGTGAAAAATTTAATCTTTTAAATACATACTTGTCTGTTTGAGAGTCTTATTCATCATTTTGATTGCATGTACCTAAGCAGGCATCAAGCATTTATATCGTACAACTCAAAAGCAGAACAACAGGAATGGAATAAAACTGTGACCAGAGTTGAACTGCTTCAAACAAAATGAATTTAGCTTTGCAAAATGAAGATGTGTGCAGTGAGGAAGAAAGTTCATTGTTCAGAATTGGTAGAATTACAATTGCACCCTAAAAAAAGCCCACGGATACCATGCATAGAATGGTAAGGTTGGAAGGGACCTCAAGGATCATCTAGTTCTAACCCCCTGCCATAGTCAGGGACACCTCCCACTAGCACAGCTCACTCAAGGCCTCATCCAACCTGGCCTTCAACACCACCAGGGAGAGAGCAGCCACAACCTCCCTGGGCAACCTGTGCCAGTGCCTCACCACCCTCACTGGAAAGAACTTCCTCCTAACATCCAGTTTCAATCTCCCCTCTGCCAGTTCAAACCCATTGCCCCTTGTCCTGCCATTACAAGACCTTGTCAATAGTCCCTCCCCAGCCTTCCTGTAGGCCACTTCAGACCCTGGAAGACTACTCTAAGGTCTCCTGGAAGCCTTCTCTTCTCCATGCTGCAGAGCTCCAACTCTCTCAGCCTGTCCTCATAGCAGAGCTGCTGCAGCCCTCTGAGTACCTTCATGGCCCTAACACAGGTGATCTAACACAAAGTGTCAATGCAATCCAGCTGCAAAAAGTGACAACGTGACCTGTGCCTGTGTGGGGAAAGGGATGGTGGTTAGATGTGTGATATTAGTGAGACAGAGCAGCACAATATATGAAGTTCTGTAGTCCATGCTTTTTAAAAGAGATGGGAAAACTGGAGAGAAGACAGAAGAGAGTCACAAATTTTATCTGAGGGGTAGAGAAATGCATTGCTGCAGAAGATACCTACAGCTCAATCCACTTAGCTTATCAAAGAGTATATTAAGAGGTGCTGTGACTGCAATACATAAATACCTCAGACACCAGGTACTAAAAATGTCAGGTACTAAAAGGCTGTTCAACGTAGTAGAAAAAGGCATGACAAGAACGAGTGTTTACATTCTGATGGCCAATTCAAAAGGCAAATGACATAAATTTCTAACAGGGAGCAAGCCCAGCCATGAATACAAAGTGTCACTGATAGCAGAATTCTGAAGTTTCTAATTTTTATGCCTTCAGACCAACATCAGATGCCTTTGTGGAATGAATGTCTCAGCCAAACAGATGTTGTTTGGCTTGGTACAGTGAAAACAGCAGATATGTGAGTGCAGAGAAAAGCCTTGGATTTTAAACCCTTCAATATCTTTGGGATTCCCATTGAAAGCCCTGAGGACTTCTTTCTCCAAGGTTCTCTAAAACAGCAATTTTAGACTATTGTATCTAGGACTATGTCATCATCTACACATCCTGCTAATGCTAGGGGTACTATGAAATTTGTAGGAGTTCAGAAAACATTTTGCATATTTAGTTTTGTCCACAAACCAATTTGTGTCTTATCAAGCACATGGAACAGACTCCAACATCTTAAAAAACACCCAAAAGCTAAAAAAAACCCAACAAACTCCAAACCCTCCAAACCCCAAACACTGTGTAAAACCCACTGCAAGTCAGACATAAGACAGTTCAGTGATTCTGAAATAGTCATTGCATAGTGAATACTCTGAAACAATTCTATTTTGAAGCCACTGATTATTTCCCTTTGATAATGGAACACTATTTTGAAAGCACATAACTAAAGCCAGGACAAGATGCAGCACACATCAGCACCAGCAATTGAAATCTGTACATAAATTGTGTCTGTTTTGTTGAGGTTATGTGCAAGCACCTTAACAGCAGATGTTAATGTCCTTGATTAACGGTAAAGGGCACGGCAAAATTTAACTGAATTCAAGAAGGGGAAGTGTAGAGTCTTGCACCTGGGAAAGGACAAACCCAGATATCAGTGTAGATTGGGGACTGACCTGTTGGAAGGCAGCAGAGGAGAAAAGGATTTGGGGATCCTAGTTGATGGGAGGTTAACCATGAGTCAGCAATGTGCTCTTATGGCTAGGAGAGACAATGTCATTCTGGGATGTATTACAAGGGCTGTGGTTAGTAGGTCGAGAGAGATTCTCCTGCCCCTCTACTCTGCCTGGTGAGGCCATACCTGAAGTACTGTGTCCAGTTCTGGGCCCCCCAGTTCAAGAGGGACATAGAACTGCTTGAGAGAGTCCAGCACAGAGCCACAAAGATGGTGAAGGGAATGGAACAGCTCTGTTATGAGGAGAGCCTGAGGGAGCTGAGGCTGTGCTGCCTGGAGGAGACCGAGAGGTGACCTCATCAATGTTTATAAAGATGTAAAGGTGAGTGCCAGGAGGCTGGAGCCAGGCTCTGCTGGGTGATGCCCAGTGACAGGACAAGGGGCAATGATGGAAGCTGAGGCATAGGAAGTTTCATGTAAACATGAGGAGAATTTTTTTTTCCCTATGAGGATGACAGAACCCTGGAACAGGCTGCCCAGGGGTGTTGTAGAGTCTTCCTCTCTGGAGACACCCAAAATCTGCCTGGGTGCCTTCCTGTGTGATCTGGTCTAGGAGATCCTGCTCTGGCAGAGGGGTTGGACTGGATGAGCTTTGGAGGTCCCTTCCAGCCCCTGACATTCTGTGAGTCTATGAAAGATACTTATTTGGGCAGACTCCAGTGACCTTAAATTTAATTTTGCTCAAGCACGATAAACCCAAAAAAAGACTTGAATCTTCAGTTTCCTCCCCTCCACTCCCAACACACTCTCACCTTCCCTGGTGTGAAAGTACATTTCAAAAATGCATTAGAAGTGATTTAAAGTATCAGCCTTAGAACATATGTTTGATGTGATTATTTCTATTTGTTCAAATAAGGTTATGGCCACCTTAAATCTTTATTTCCAGGTATTATCTAACATGCTCTACATGTGCACAGCAAAGCCTTACAAGGAAGAGCTACAGTAAAAGTTTGGGAACCTGCCCAAACCAGTGAATTTAGTATATAGATCTATATGTTTTCTAAAAATAAGATTCTGAGTCGTCAGTCTAATCTGGTGCAATCAGAAGTGCCAAACGCTTCATTGAAACCCAGATGTATACATGCTCCAAAATGATAGAACATGAATCATCTGTCATCCAGAAACCAGCCCTGGTGTTGAGCTGTGATCCAAACTGGTTGGAATTGGCATTATGTGTCTTCTTCCATGCTCTTGCCTATGGGAAAAACAGCCAAGCTAAGTGCTTGGGAAAAGACTGTTCAGACAATCTTTTGGCACAGAGCTGCTCAAGTTCTACATATTTAGGATCATAGAATCAGGCAGGGTTGGAAGGGACCACAAGGATCATCCAGTTTCAATCCCCCTGCCATGGGGCAAAGACACCTCACACTAGATCAGGGTACCCAGAGCCTCATCCAACCTGGCCTTAAACACCTCCAGGGATAAAGCCTCGACCATCTCTCTGGGTAACCCATTCCAGGCTCTCACCACTCTCATGCTGCAGAATTTCCTCCTCACCTCCAGTCCTAATCTCCCCACCTCCGGCTTTGCTCCATTCCCCCCAGACCTGTCACTACCTGATAGCCTAAAAAGTCCCTCTCCAGCTTTTTTGTAGCCCACTTCAGATACTGGAAGGCCACAATAAGGTCACCTTGAAGCCTTCTCCTCTCCAGACTGAACAATCCCAACTCTTTCAGTCTGTTCTCACAGCAGAGCAGTTCCAGCCCTCTGAGCTTCCTCGTGGCCCTTCTCTGGACACCTTCCAGCATCTCCACATTCCTCTTGTCCTAGGGGCTCCAGAACTGGATGCAGTACTCCAGGTGGGGTCTCAGCAGGGCGGAGCAGAGGGGCAGAATCACCTCCCTTGCCCTGCTGCCCACACTTCTGCTGCAGCCCAGGCTCTGGTTGCTTTCTGGGTTGGAAGTACACACTGCTGGCTCATGTTGAGTTTCTCATCCACCAGCAGCCCCAAGTCTCAGTCCTCAGGGCTGCTATCAAGCCAGTCACTGCCCAGCCTGGATCTTGGCAGGTTTCCAGAATCCCATACATTTTTAGACTGCTTGCATCTCACCCTTACGCAGCTTCTTCCTGTGGCCCCTCAGTTGCATTTTGTATTTACAATCACTGACCCTTTAATGGAAATGGTGCTGTGTGGCCTGCCTTGTTGCTTGACCTCAGAGACAGTCTCAATCTGCTCCTTCCAGAAGCAATGTTGCATAACACACCCACCTCTCACACATTCATGTACACACATTTATTATAACCAGAGCTTCACAAGACTGCTCCAATGCAGGCAATAGCTCTACTGGGATGAGCTTTGGCCGAGTTCAGATGGTCTGGTGTGACAGAAGAGCTTTTTCCTTTCTTTCTTTGTCTGCTTTCTCAGCTATTGTCCTCCCAATTTACTTCTGCACTTGGGCAATCTTTCACTTAAGTCTTACCCTTCCACTCAGCCCCATGTGAGTTTCCCAAAGCATCCTGAGCTTTCACTGACTTGTGTTCTTCTTAGCCTCCCTCCAAACATCCTTCATCCTTTGTCTTTGCTACAGAGTTTTCAAAATTGCCCAGTCAAATCCAGCAATCACCAAGTGCAAGGTCCTGCAGCCAGGTCGAGGCGATCCTAAGCATAATATAGGCTGGGCAGTGCCTGGCTTGAGAGCAGCCCTGAGGAGAGGAACTTGGGGCTGCTGGTGGATGAGAAGCTCAACATGAGCCAGCAGTGTGCACTTGCAGTCCAGAGAGCAACCAGAGTCTGGGCTGCAACAAGAGAAGTGTGTGCAGCAGAGCAGTGAAGTGATTCTGCCCCTCTGCTCTGCACTGGTGAGGCCCCACCTGGAGTGCTGCATCCAGTTCTGGAGCCCCTGGGACAAGAGGGCTGTGGATGTGCCGGAAGGTGTCCGGAGAAGGGCCGCAAGGATGAGCAGAGGGGCTGAAGCACCTCTCCTATGAAGATGGACTGAGAGAGTTGAGGCTGTTCAGTCTGGAGAGGAAAAGGCTCCCAGGTGACCTTATTGTGGCCTTTCAGTGTCTGAAGTGGGCTACAAGAAAGCTGGGGAGGGACCTTTGAGGCTGTGAGGCAGTGATAGGACTGGGGGGAATGAAACAAAGCTAGAAATGGGGAGATTCAGACTGAATGTTAGGAAAGAGTTCTTCAGCATGAGGGTGGTGAGAGCCTGGAAGGGGTTGCCCAGGGAGGTGGTGGAAGCCTCACCCCTGGAGGTGTTTAAGGCCAGGCTGGATGAGGCTCTGGACAGCCTGATCTAGGATAGGGTGTCCCTGCCCATGGCGGGGGAATTGGAACTGGATGATCTTTGTGGTCCTTTCCAACCCTGACTGATTCTATGACTCTAAGTAAACTCTAAGTTATAGTTACCAAACACCACAAGATTGACCAGAGAAAATGGGTACATAGATGCGCCCCTTAATGTAGCAATTTTGCAACTGAACTAAAAACTAAAATTCTAAATTGTGTCTTAATGATTTCCTATTGGTTAGGACCCCTAGATCAGATGCATTTTCCTCTTTAAATCTAGCATGGTTCTTAAATCAAGATCATTCAAGCCTTTGTAATGGTTTCATTGAACTTTAAGGTCAATCTACCCACAGAAACATTGTCCACAGCCGCCCAATATGAACAACTGAACACAGAATGAGTGCTAGTGTTATCTCTCTACAACTGTTTCCAAATTTACATTGTTAATAACTGTTTCCATCACACTGCATCAATAAGTTCTCTGCAGAATCAGGAGGCTACAACTGCCCCTGTAAAAAAATATTAAAAGTCTAGCTAAGAAGAAAAAAAAAAAGGAGAAAAAAACCCCCAAACTAACTCACCTGGTTCAAGAAACTCTGTTATATTTTATCTGCTCAAGGTTGAAAATTTAGTAGTTAAGAAACACAGGACTACATATATAAAATTCAGCACCTGTATCAGTAAAGAAGGGAGGAATTCAACACAGAAATGCATCACTTACCTGGAACTGTTTCAGTAGCTGAACTTCTAAATTCAAAGTGGAATCATACAGGATCTTTGTTTCAGGACTGTTCAACACTGCCATAAATCATCTTGAAAAAGGGAGGAGGAAGCTGTGAGGAGACAAAATTTGCTGGTGATAGTTATTCAGTGTAATAAAAACAAGGGCAACTGGGCTGCAGGAGAAATAAACTGATAATGAAATGGTAGATGAAATCAGTGTAGGTAAATGCACAGTGATGCACACGAGGAAAAACAATCCTTATTTTACATACAAGGTGATGAGTTCAGAGATTACTTTTGCCACTCAGGAATGAGCTCTTTAGAATGGGTCTGTAATAAATAGTTCCATGAAAATGTCAGCTCAATACTCAGGAGCAGTAAAAAAGAAAATAAAAACCTAAAAAGGGAAGAGGAAGAGAGCAGTGCAAATGTTATGCTGTGGCATGGTATTGTATAAAGTTATTCTGGGTGGTTTTTTTGTAGTTCCTACTGCTGCCACCACCATCTCTAAAAGGAAGCAGGAGAAAATTAGAGAATCAAGGACAGTCACAAGTGTTATTCAGCGTAGGGGAAGAAACAGCTAATAAAGAATAGGGGGGAAAAAAACAACCTGTAAAGTCATATGTGGTACTGACGACATAAAAAAGGGAGGAGGAGTCCAATAAAGACCAGGAGAGTCAAAGCAACCTAGCTAAAAATGAGCCACCAAACAAAACAGGAACAATTCATAGCTCTTAGCTAATCTGTGGAACTCTGACACAAGGGGATGTGGATGACAAACATTTACAGGAATTTAAAAAGCAGTGGGAGTAGTTTATAGAAAAATCCATTAGGGGTTAGTAGTCGAAGGCATAATCTCAAGTGCAGGAAGTCCTTTAGATATCATTTGCTGTGGACTAGGAGACTAACAGAGCCTTTAAAAGCATTTTTACTTCAGGTGACATCAGAAGCAGTTATGACAGAGCTGAGAAACTCCAAAGAGAAACAAATGTATTTTTCAAGTCCTGCAGGGCCGTATGATTTTTTTCCCAGCTATTTCAGCTTGTCCAAAGACACCATCTTTTCTTATCTGTTGTGGGTTAACCCTGGTAGGCATCTAAGCTCTGCAGAGCCACTCACTTATTCCCCCTGCAAGTGGGTAGGGGGAAGAATTAGAAGGGTAGAAGCAGAAAAAACTCTGGAGTTGAGATAAAGACAGCAAAATCTGTGCACACAAGCAATGCAAACCAAGGAATTCATAGAAGCATAGAATGGTTAAGTTGGAAAGGACCTCAAGGATCATCTAGTTCCAACCCCCTGCCATAGGCAGGGACATCTCCCACTAGTACAGGTCACTCTAGGCCTCATCCAACCTGACCTTGAACATCTCCAAAGAGCCACAACCTCTCTGGGCAACCTGTGTCAGTGTCTCACCATCCTCACTGTAAAGAACTTCCTTCTAACATCCAGTTTCAATCTCCCCTCTGCCAGTTCAAACCCATTGCCCCTTGTCCTGTCATTACCAGACCTTGTCAATAGTCCCTCCCCAGCCTTCCTGTAGCCCCCTTCAGATACTGGAAGGCTACTCTAAGGTCTCCTGGAAGCCTTCTCTTCTCCAGCCTGCAGAGCCCCAACTCTCTCAGCCTGTCCTCATAGCAGAGCTGCTACAGCCCTCTCAGCATCTTGGTGGCCTCCTCTGGACCCACTCCAACACTTCCACATCCTTCCTGTGCTGTGGGTTCCAGAACTGCACACAGAACTCCAGGTGGGGTCTGAGGAGAGCAGAGTAAAGGGGCAGAATCCCCTCCCTTGCCCTGCTGGCCACGCTGCTCTTGATGCAGCCCAGGACACGACTGGCTGAATTCCTTCATCACTTCCCATGGACAGGCAGGTCCTCAGCCATCTCCAAGACAGCAGGGCTCCATTATGAATAACAGTCACTTGGGAAACAAATTCCATCAACCTGAACATGTCTCTCTTGCTTCCTCTTCCCCTCACTTTTATGGTTGAGCATGACATCTTAAGGAGTGGGATACCCCTCTGGTCAGTTAGGAGCAGCTCTCCAAGCTCTGTTCCTTGCAGATCTCTTACTCACCTGCAGCCTACTCACTGTCTCAGAAAGTTAAAAATAAGTTACCACAGCTCAGCTCTTAGAAGAAAATGGAAATGCACAAGAATTTTAAAAGAAGGAAGAAGAAAAAAAAAAAAATCAGGCAGATAGTCTAACACAGAGAGGTAATTAGTGCAGTACAGATATTTCTTAATACATCTGAGGAAAACTCTACTCCATTTCAAAGATATTTCTGAGTGCAATATGGAGTGTAACAGATATTACCCTTGCTCCTCAAAATTCTAACTATATCACATATTCCAGATACTGACCTTTAGTGAGTGGTGACAAATGAGTGGTAACCTCTCAGAGGAGCCCCTGCTTTTATACTTAAAAATAACACAGTACCTGTATCCAGGCTGCATTTTGGGAGTTGGTACAATGGGTCCTGAGGTCCTGCACCCTAATTTAGATAAATTGCTGAAACAAGTTAAGCTCATCCTAATCCTACTCAGATGTAGGTTCAGGAAATACTTCTAGCCCGCTGAATGGAAGATGTTGCTTAGCTACTTGCCTTGCAGTTTATCTCCACAGGAATGAAGTTTGGTACATCAGGTTTTATAACTATCCCCTGTTAGACCTACATAGAATCATAGAATGGTAAGGTTGGAAGGGACCTCAAGGATCATCCAGTTCCAACCCTCTGCCATAGGCAGAGACACCTCCCACTAGCACAGCTCACTCAAGGCCTCCTCCAACCTGGCCTTGAACACCTCCAGGGAGGGAGTAGCCACAACCTC
>VWZE01015222.1:419934-474676 GCA_013396675.1 Eubucco bourcierii
ACTCCAACACTCCCATGTGCCTCCTCTGCTGAGGGCTCCAGAACTGCACACAGTACTCCAGGTGAGGTCTGACAAGAGCAGAGTACATAATCACATAACTCTTTGATAGCCCATCCCTGTCACTGAAGTTGTTCCCTTTGTGTCCAAATTCTCTGGGATAAACAGAGTCTTCCTATGTTTACATCATACAATTATTTTGGTTGGAAAAGACCTTAAATATCATCCAGTCCAACCATTCTCTTACTCTACCAATGCTAAACCTAATGGGTCTTCTAAACACCTTCCTAAGAGACCTATTCCAGTGTTTAGCAATCCTTTCAGTGAAACTTCTCCTGATATTCAATTTAGGCCTCCCTTGGTGCAACTTGAGGCCATTTCATCTCATCCCTGAATTTGATTAGAAACATGGCTCAATAACACAGCAAATAGAGCCTTAAGTCTCAAGCAGTAGGTCACAAACACTGTGACACAAATCACTGAGCTCACACCAGTATCCTCCTCCCAGCTGCTTCAAACATTAAAAATGATTGAAAGCTTAACTTCTTTTCTGTCATGCTTGATGCTGGATTAGATATTGCCTTTGCCACTCTAACTTCATGTCAGATCAGAGACCATTTGCTCTCTCATCCTTGACATTAAGCCTTCATGAACTCCACATCCAACGTTCTGGATTATTTGACAGATGTTTGACCGTGGATCCCTTTGGGAGCTGTGGTTGTGTGCACACAGAGCAGCAGAAATGAAGCTGCGCTCCTATGGAGGTGTCTGCTGCATTCCATTTCTGAGAAGGTTACAAAGAATTAGGTACCCAGTGCAAGTGAAGCTTTGCTTTGCTTTGCACCTTCTGAAACCCAGAGAAGAGAAGTGCTGAGAGTTTCCACAGTGCTGGGGACTAAAAGAACAGAGCTGTAGCAAACTGCTGTAACCAAGAAGGTTACAAAGAATTAGGTACCCAGTGCAAGAGAAGCTTCGCTTTGCTTTGTACCTTCTGAAACCCAGAAAAATGAGTATCATTGTTTTCTCTTCTTTCAAATGTCTAAATCAACACAAGTGCAGAAATAATACCTACCAATCAAAAAATCAAGTAAACCATAAAAATGCAAAGCGAAACTTTTAAATATCCCAAGTGCAGATGTATGAGGAAATATTAACAAACAAGGCAGACAGAAATTATTCTCATTTGTTGGCAATTTTACCAGCAGGAACAAACATGTGCAACTTATTCTCTACTATATCTATTTAATAATTTGTTTTTGTTTTTTTTTTTTTTAAACAGACCCATTAATCTACATTGCACAAAATCAGAATCCTGGAGATCCCTGAAGCTTTTTGTTTGCTTTAGTGGCCCAAAGAGTGCCTTTGCTGAACATCTTTTTGGAGTGTTTTCATTGCTCACTTTCTGTGCCAGAGTACCAATGAGATATTTTATGTTGTGTTCAATATCATTTATTAATCTTTATTTGCTGTATTGTCTGATAGAAGCCTGAAGGCAAGACGAAAAACAAAACTACCTAGAATATGTGTAGGACTTCATAGAGTAGGGGAAAATATCTGTAGTTTATCAACATAGATGAAGGGGAAAGTAAATTCTGTGTTGGTGGCACTGAAGCCCAGAAAAGACTCATGGGAAAATAAAAACATATGACTGGAATTTTGTTTGAGGGAGATTTTTAAGAGTGGGAGTCAGAAAGCTTTACCCAAAGCTTATATATCTGATTTTCTGGTGTAGCAATTCTAAAGACAACTTTTCCTGAAGGAAAACACATAAAGCAGGCCAACAGCTCAGGCAGACCTAAGTGTCTCTATCTGCTCATCTCCATCCTTTTCCTGACAGCTCTTTTCTCACCCTTGTGATGATCTCCCCATGTGCCCACTTCTACCTAACCAGCCCACAGCCCACAGGGACTCTGCCTAAGTGTTCCTGCAGACTGCCAAGGGAAGGGGCTGCCAAGCCATGGCAGCTGCCCAAGGACATCAGCAGCTGCTGATGCTGCCTCTCAGCATCGCTCCTACTCTTTCCACTAAGCTCTGCCTCTGGGACTCTTCTGGTTGCCTCTTTGAAGCAACAGCAGCTTTCCACAGTGCTGGGGACTAAATGAACAGAGCTGTAGCAAACTGCTGAAACCTCAATAGCTAGCTCCCACTCTGCCTCTCAGTGCCCATACACCATCTGAGCAGAGTATGAAATTATACCAGAATGCAAGGCTTAAAAGGGTTAGGAATTACTTAGTATCTCAAAGGGTATTTTTTCCTTTTTTTATACTTATACTTTTTATATACAATTTTTATATACAATTTCATACTTATACTTTTATATGCTATATATGTAGAGGTGTTTAATACTCTTTAGAATCTTTAATGACTTTAAAAAATTGGTCAGATAATAAAAAGAAAAATTATACACTACTCAAAACATTTCTTAGCAAAATCCAATTATTAAATGGATCCATTTTCATCAACCTGATGATGGAAAAGAGCCTATGGCTACTGAAGGCAGTCCAGGGCCTGGGAGGACTTCCATGTGAGGATGTGAGCCACATTGTCATCATTCTTACATTGCCCTAGATTTCATAGTGTGGCACAAGGACTCTGTTTAGCAAGTTGAGGAATGAATCAGGCCCACATATTGAGCTGGTCATCTGAGTATGTTGGCAGGCAAACTAACACTGACTCATACCCAGGTGATAATAGATACAAAGAGCCCAGGATACCCATAGTGATGGTCCTGGTCCCATTTGGCAGTGGTGCTGTACAGAACCTGGAAGAAACTGAGGATAAGGACTACACTTCTGATGCAGACCAAAGTAAAAACATGACTGCCTTAAAAAGCACCCCAAACCTAAGAAACCTCAAATATGGCTTAGATTAAAAACTAAAGGCATTCCTTTACCTAATTCTAAATGCCATCACTAGGTATAGAAGCGTCAATTTCACAAACCTGCATCTGTAACTCTCATGATTGTAGTAAATAATATTAAACCAGTTTTATGACAAACTTCTAACTAACGATGCCACAAAGGAAAGGAGAAAATGAGGGGGGGAAAGAGAAAAAAAATTAAAAGCAGAGTGGAGTTTATCTGAGGAGTGAGGCATGAAATATCCAAGGTAAAGTGATGGAGGAACAAAATGAAGCTACAAGTTGTATGAAAAGGTAACTTTATGCGGGTAGTTGGATAGATAATGAGAGAGTGAGAATGAGAAGTCTCTCGAAGTAACCAGCATTCCCTAGTGACAAAAACAGATTCAGAGAGTTTCAAAGCATGTTAAAAGGAGCTGGTTGATGAACCTTTAGAGGCATTTGGATTTCTTTGAAAATCCAAATCATGGTGTGTGCTGAGAGACTTGAATGGAAAGTTAATGATGAAACCTGTAGAGATTCAAATAAAAAGTAGCTTTCAAAACTTTGTATGCTCCCCCTGAGAATGAAAATGAGCAGTAGGTAGTCTGGAACCTTTCATTACTGTAATCAAGTCTGGCCAATGTTCTCAGAAACTGAAAGAAAATAAAAGTCAAAAACAACATTCCCCAACTCCCAGGGAACAGTGAGAGCAGGTGATATTTTGGTCTGATTTGAGATAAAGACTGAGAATTCCATCTCAAAAATAAAAGGGAAAAAAAAAAAACCAAAAACCAAAACAAACTACCAAACCAAAACAGAACCAAACCCAGACTGCAACTGGAGAAAGACCCTTTCTGTTGTAAGGCTTTGCCATGGCTGAACATGAGTGCAGCTTGCCTCAGCAGACACTGTTAGACGATGAGTCACATTCCACTGGAATGAGAGTACAGCCTTAGATTTAAAAGGTACTGGTACTGGGTTAGCTCAGCACTGGAGTCCTCTGGTAAATGCCCTTTCTGTACACAGACTCAGATTTAAAAGGTACTGGATTAGCTCAGCACTGGAGTCCTCTGGTAAATGTCCTTTCTGTACACAGACTCAGATTTAAAAGGTACTGGGTTAGCTCAGCACTGGAGTCCTCTGGCAAATGTCCTTCTGCACACAGACTCAGATTTAAAAGGTACTGGGTTAGCACAGCACTGGAGTCCTCTGGCAAATGTCCTTTCTGTACACAGACTCAGATTTAAAAGGTACTGGGTTAGCTCAGCACTGGAGTCCTCTGGCAAATGTCCTTCTGCACACAGACTCAGATTTAAAAGGTACTGGGTTAGCACAGCACTGGATTCTTCTGGCAAATGTCCTTTCTGTACACAGACAGCTCTTACAGATCTCCTCAGATCTGCTGGATATTAAAATGGAGGCATTTGCCTCAGTGAACAGATTTAACTAATCCCTGAAGCAACACACGTAAGGACGTGGCAACCTCTTTGCTAATTTGATCAGCTGCTCTGTATGCTCATCAGTGCCAATGTCTCTCATTTAAATCCAATAAAATGGCACTGTGTTTTGTGAGAGAGGAATTGATAGATCGTAAGCAATAAATAAATCATCACTGCAAAGCTATTCTGCTTGCTGCTACCCCAGCATTAACTCGAAGTAATTCCTGGATTCAAAGGGCTTCCAGGAATCAGTAACTTCTTAGTGGTGCCAGCTGAAACCTGTACCCCTCATCACCTCAGACATTCATCAATAGTGTAGCCAATCTTTGAGAAATGCTTTTTCTGGAAACCACTATAATCTCATTCCTCCATTTTACCTTCATCTTACAGTGCTCCCAATTCCTTTACCATGACTTTTTCTTGCACTGATCACTCCTCTGCAGCAGGAAAATGAAGTGAAAAATACAGTGTAAAGGGCTAAGGTAATTTCCTTGATCGGGTTCATCCCCTAAAACATTTCAGCTTGTTCTGCATCCTTCTAATGTACCATGGTTAGTCACAGTATCACCAAGGTTGGAAGAGCTCAAAGCTCATCAAGTCCAACCCATCACCACAGACCTCAAGACCAGACCATGGCACCAAGTGCCATGTCCAAACCCGCCTTGAACACCTCCAGGGATGGTGACTCCATCACCTCCCTGGGCAGCCCATTCCAGCAGTCAATGACTCTCAGCCAAGAACTTTCTGCTCACCTCCAGCCTAAACTTCCCCTGGCACAGCTTGAGACTGTGTCCTCTTGTTCCGGTGCTCGTTGCCTGAGAGAAGAAAGCAACCTCCTCCTGGCTACAAGCACCCTTCAGGAGCCTCCTCCTCTGCAGTGCTAACCAATCCCAGCTCCCTCAGCCTCTCTCCATAGGGCTGTGCTTGAGGCCTCTCCCCAGCCTCGTTGCCCTTCTCTGGACACACTCAAGCACCTCAATGTCCTTCTTCAATGGAGGGGCCCAGAACAGGACACAGGACTCAAATTGTGGCCATATCAGTCTCATGATAGAGGCAAAGAGCTGGCAGGCACATTACAAATGCAAAAGGCACTTTACATTGCGTAAGTCAACACAAAGATCTAGAGAAACAGTAACACTCCTGCTTGGCTCCCTTGACTTCCATTCCAAGGCATTCTTCCCTAGGTGCATTTCTGGGGTTTAGATTGCTGAGAAATAGAAGTCACTCAGCAAATCCTACATCTCAGCAGTGACACAGGTTCGCTGGGGAGTGCATGATTAAGCAGCTTGCAGTAAGGAAAATTTCTGAGTTTAAAGCTTCCTGAAATGGCCTATTTTTCCATTTGCTTTGAGAGCACCTGGGTAAACTTTGGCATTTGACATGAAAAAAAAAAACCAACAAAAAACAAACCACCTATATAGTAAAAATGTAAACCAGCACTTCTGTTTAGAGTGTGTGTGTGTGTGTTAATTGGTTCTTGCTCTCTGATCCTCATCTAACAATAGCACCAGAACAAGCTGTGCTGTTTTCAAGGACTGTGACAGCAATACAGGAAATTTGAACTAGCCTTCATTAAAAGACCTCAACTTGCTTTGCCCCTGCTCCAAACTGGCTGGGAACATAACCTTCTGTCATGCAGGATAGATGTCTGAATGGGTGTAAAAAAGCCTTATCAATGGGCCTAGTTGAGTGAACAGGCAGGGTAGTGGCATGCTCCAGCGGCTGTACGTATTTCAGATTGGAGCAATCTCACTTCTGGCCAGTCCAGGACCATTGCCAAAGCTAGTGTGGACCTCTTTGTAAATGGCTGCATAGATACAGTCCTTGTGTCCTTCACACAGAATCATACAATGGTAAGGTTGGAAAGGACCTCAAGGATCATCCAGTTCCAACCCCCTGCCATAGGCAGGGACACCTCCCACTACTACAGGTCACTCAAGGCCTCCTCCAACTTGGCCTTGAACACCTCCAGGTGCCCAGGGAGCAGCCACAACCTCCCTGGGAAACCTGTGCCAGTGTCTCACCACCCTCACTGGAAAGAGCTTCCTCCTAGCATCCAGTTTCAATCTGCCCTCTGCCAGTTCAAACCCATTGCCCCTTGTCCTGTCATTGCAAGACCTTGTCAATAGTCCCTCCCCAGCCCTCCTGTAAGCCCCTTCAGATACTGGAAGGTCTTCTCAAAGCCTTAATTGACTTGACAGTGCCAGGTTGACTATTTGACTTGATCTTAAAGGTCTTCTCTGACCAAAATCATTCTGTGACCATAAGAGTTTGCAAGAGTTACCATAGCAAGGCTGAACAACTGTCATCTAATATGTCTCTTCTTGGCTATCTCTGCCCATCTTCTGTGAACATATCTGGGAGATGCTAGCCCACGTAAAACAAATCTATCTGACTCATTCCAAAATGATCAAGACATTTTGCACTTTGATTTAGGCGATTGTGAATCAAGATAAATTGCTTTTGTTAATCTGGCCAGACTTAGCTGTGTGGGGTCTGGGAGAATCCAATTTCACAAACAACCCAACATAATGAACACAAACTTGCTATCATTTGGCAGAACAAAAGATCACCAAATAGTTTATTCTCACTAAAAGTTTTGACTGATTTCCTATTGAGCAAACTGCACCTTTACAAATCCCTAGATTTAAATTACATATTACAGGGTTAGAGTGACAAACTTTGAATAACCTTGAAACACTTCTCAATTATAAGCTCTTTTGGAAAAGTACAAATACTAAGTAACTGAATAGCTATAAAACCAACATCCCAGCAGACTGGCAAGATTTTACTCCTGTCTGCCTCCTTCTTTTCAGAAGGGTTTTTCAGTCTATGTAGTACCTCATCTTTGAGATGAGCACCACTGAAGGAAGTCCTTTGACTCTTGAAAGGGTGATGGAGCCTACACGTAATTACTCTTGAGCAAGCCCCTGCAGTTGCTTCAGAGTGCTTGAATTATTTGTATTCTTTCGAAAAATCAGTGAAAAAGTTGTTACTGCTCTGGTTGGTTTTCTGACTACTTGCTCAATGAGTTCTTTTTTCAGTGGATATGACCCCAAGTTGTACTTTGCATCATGTGTCCCTAGAAAGATATTTACAAATGAATACCCAGGTGTTGGAATATCTGAAGTAATATACCACAACTTCACACCAAAACTGATGCTACTGCTACTGAGCAAGATAAGGAAGCTTATTAGAAATTAGAAAACATCTCCAGGGGAAAATATTTCCACAGTTAATATATAATTACAGAGAGAGAGAGAGAGAAAAACCCAAAAAACATATGTATACAGGATGTCCACAAGCATTTCCACTTCCCTTGCTCCAACAAGTGACATCCAGAACTTAATACCTTATGTATTACAATAGGTAAGGTAGACTGAAAAAATAAAATCTAAGGACTGAGGAACAGCTTCTAAAAAAAAAAAAAAAAATCAAGGAAATGGTAAATCCTTTTCCAAATGCACTGGAAGAACAAAGTCTAGCGAAGAGTCTGGAGGGTCAATAGATTATCCAGGTATAAAGAAAACCTACAGAGGAGGTAAGGCTATACCAGAATGCCAAGGGAAACGTGGGTCTCTCTATTTGCTGTGCGGAAATTTGGAGAGATTCCCATGGCAGAAACTTTTATTTCCAGGGGAGTCAATGAAGGGATCTGTGTCAGATCGAAATGTAACTAGAAAAGGCTTTAAAACAAACTCATAAAATGAGCAGCAACAAATCACTAGGGCTAGAAGGTATTCAGTAAAGAGTTCTTGATCAGCCCAGAAATGAAATAGCTCTTTGTGGAGTGCAAAACTCACAAAAATACCTTGAAACGAGAGAACTGCCAAAGAGTTAGTGGGGACAGTGCATCACCAATTGTGCTGACATTTAATTTTCATGGAATCATAGAATAGTAAGGTTGGAAGGGACCTCAAGGATCATCTAGTTCCAACCCCCTGCCATAGGCAGGGACACCTCCCACTAGTACAGGTCACTCAAGGCCTCGTCCAACCTGGCCTTGAACACCTCCAGGGAGGAAGCAGCCACAACCTCCCTCGGCAACCTGGAAGCTTCAGAGACTTTCAAGTAGAAAAGGCTCTGTTGATGAAGCTCTTTAACCCAAATTGCCAGAGTACAAATTTCCACTACATGCTCACAGGATACTTCAAAACACACCGAGTACAGAAAGCATCAGAGACAGGACAGTAGGATTCATCTGGAGTGAGTATTGCTGAGATGCAACACACCTGCTTCTGTCAGGTTAAGGTGTCCCAAGTAACAACTGCTGTCTGTCTACATAATAAGCTAACAAAGGCACCTCTGAAATGAACCATCTTGACAATGAAAGGAGAAAGTATCACACTGCAGTCTTCCAGCTCTGTATCAAGTAGACTACAGCGCTGCTCCTTTAGCCTGCTCTAAGCCATGTGGAATTTCTAGTACTGGAAACCTTCTCTAATAATTTACAGCTAAACTCCTAATAAAAAGCTGATCTTTTCACAGATGTTCAAAGACATTTGGAAGATTTATTTTTAAAAGTCATATAATTGTAATTGAGACAACTTAATTAGAGACTCAGAGATGTTCTGTAATTGAACCCTGAAGCACAATCCTCCTTCCAAGAGAAAAGAAGCTTGTTTTGCTCAATGGAGTTGAACCAGTGTGAAAAGGCAAAACCAACACCAGAAACAAAGAAACAAAGGCTTAGAGGTAGTTGTTTGTTACCTAGAACAAATAATTGTATTTGAAACAATTTATTTTCACGCCTGTGCCCCAGGCTTAGGGCAGCTTACCAATGTAAGTGTTCGGTACTGACTCAAGATCAATGCTTCTCATGTAGCACCCAAAATGAAGACTGGAGTGCTAATAACATATCTCTGGACATTCATTAGTAAATGTCTTTGCAGTGAGGAGAGTCTTAGAGGGTTGGGGCTCTGCAGCCTGGAGAAGAGAAGGCTTCCAGGAGACCTTAGAGTAGCCTTCCAGTGTCTGGAAGGGGCCTACAGGAAGGCTGAGGAGGGACTATTGACAAGGTCTTGCAATGACAGGACAAGGAGCAATGGGTTTGAACTGGCAGAGGGGAGATTTAGACTGGATGTTAGGAGGAAGTTCTTTAGAGTGAGGGTGGTGAGACACTGGCACAGGTTGCCCAGGGAGGTTGTGGCTGCTCCCTCCCTGGAGGTGTTCAAGGCCAAGTTGGAGGAGGCCTTGAGTGACCTGTAGTAGTGGGAGGTGTCCCTGCCTATGGCAGGGGATTGGAACTGGATGATCCTTGAGGTCCCTTCCAACCTTACCATTCTATGAAAGCCAATCAGACTAAGAGGTTCTGCATCTGACCCTGTTCAGAAGTGTGATATACAAAGATAAGAGAAGAAACAAACGAAAGTAATAATTCCAAACTCTTGCAAAATCTCAGTGAAGACTCTTCCCCTGCCCATGTTCAGAGGATTAAAAAAATCAAAATGAATTTATGAAAAAAAAAAAACAAACAAGCAAACCCAAAGATATCTTAATATAATTTTTTTTAATAGTGGAGATGTTAAGCAGTATAGGAGCAAGATTATATTAAGCAATAAAGGAACAAGATTCTTTTTCTTTCCATTAAGTTATATAGGAGCAAGATTCCTTTTCTTTCCATTAAGCAATAAAGGAGCAAGATTCCTTTTCTTTCAGAGAGAAAACTACACTCTAGTGATGTTTTAACAGCATAATGCAGCAAACTTCTGCATCCACTCAGATGACTGCTTCTATAAAATTGAAATCTGTAAGTCTGCCAATCTGGAATATTTTTAGACTGAAATCTAGAATTGCAAATTAAAAGAGAATTATTTTAGGAGTTTGATCTCCAGTGGCTGGTGGATTTCTGGACACAAACAGCATGTCAAAACTTGGTAGCAGGATTTAACCTTCACCATCTATACTTCTTCATACTTGTCAGAAAACTTAAATTAACCACTGAAAATAGCTTTTCTGATCATTGTTATTTCAGCAAAGCAGGCCAGCAGCCTGTCAGCTCTCTCATGTAACCTTGCCTTTGTTACAATTCTAATCCATCAAGGTAACTTTCAAGGATAGTTTCAAATTATTTTTCCCCAAGGTAGCATTAGGTTGACACTTACAACAAAAGCTCAGCATTCTCAAATCCCTCCCACCCCTTGTCATGAACAGATGGCACAATAAAGATGGAACCATTTCCTTACCTTAAAACTTAGAGGAATTTGTTAGGAAAACCAAAACTGATGCAATAAATACTTTAGCTCTTTATGGGTTAGAATTCTCCAAGTACAGTAGCAGCAGTGTACTACTTAGTTTCTGGCACTGCTGGCATCAATATGTGATTGGAAGTTTGTCACTCCCAGTTTAAGTTCTTGGTTGTTTCTAAACTGCAGACCATGCTGGCCTAGGATTCTGTCCTAGTGAAACCAGGACAGTGGGTTACAAGGTTTCCAGATTACTGGAATTTTAAACATAATGTTAGGTTGAGAGGGAAAGAATGTGTGCTAGGATGGGAAGCTGAGATGAAAGGCTGACTTGTCCTTACTACTAGAAGGAAGCATCATTTCTCCCAGAGAATGGGTAAAGGAAATCACACATTCTTAAACTTATGAACCTCCTATTTTGCAGGCTCCAGTTCTACAGTCAGAATCTTCAGCAGATCCCTTTCTTGTCAGTATCCACATCTGTGGTTTTCTCTGTCCTGTTTTTCAGTGCACCCATTTTTCTACCTTCCCTTTAAAACTTTAGATGCCAAAATAACCTCTTCCTTTTAAGTTCCTTCACTTAGAAGACACAGAGGTTATTAACTGAGAGTTCCTGTATGTCCTGGTAAAAGACAGGAAGATCAGCCTCAGAAAATTGCTTTATTTTCATTACCCACACAATCCAAACAAACAGAAAAGCCCTCCCAAGCGTGCACGCCTCACTGCAACATGATTTAGAGAAGAGCAGAGCATTCTGCTCAGAAATTTGAGGCAATTTCCTAGACACAGTGAAAGGTCTGGTTTGACAGGATTATCAGTTTGCAACAGCACTGCCAGGCAAGGTACACAGAAACTCTACCAAAAACTATTTACTGTAAAATTCTATTTCCAGTCTTCTATGCATGTGCTCCTGTGAGCTTTCCATGTTGGTTCCTTCAGCTTTACCCTCATTGTGCAGGTAGAACATAAAATAATGCAAATTCTCATTTTAAACAACTGAAAATTAAGAATATGTAAAACATCAAATACACAGCATTTGCAAAGCCATTGGTTGGGAAAGGCTACCACGAACACAACAGCTGCAAAATTCTAAGTGTAAACTGAATTTAGCCTGTAGAAACCATTCTCACACAGAAGACAGGCAGAAAGAGCAGAGGTCAACTCCAAAAGCAGCACTGAACCATGGCCCTAAAAGGAGCATCCTGTCCTACCAAATAAATTCATCACTGTTAGGAGAAACTAAGAGTCTGTTGCTCTTTTTATTGGCAAATGATGCCTTGGAATAAGGTCAGGAAACAGCTGGGTTATTTATTTATCTATTCCTCTAGAAAGACTTCATAACATTATCAGAAATGCATAGAATATCTCAGAATCTTAAGGGAAAAAAAAAAAAAAAGTCACTATCACATTTCCAGATCAATGATTCCAAAAGCCAGAACCTGCAAAATCTGAGCATGCAATCCTGCATAGAGGGATTTGCATAGAAAGGACCTTGAAAAAGAAGATCATATTTTGTAGATCAGTGTTCAAATCTTCTCTTGTAATCAATTCCACACTGTCAGTTCTAAAACCTAATCAGGAAAACTATAATTGCATTAAGCTGCATTGACAGTTACCTGCACTGAAAAGCCTTTTGCTTCTCCTATTTCACTAGAAGGATGTCTGAGTTCTTTCTATAGATGCTTCTCAGAATCCAAAAGGAATTTCCTTTCTTTTTATGTAATAATTAAAGTAAATGTAATAAAAGTTATTCAACTATCAAATTATAACCCTCTGCAATGCCACCTTAGGTTGTACATTTCCCAATGAATTAATTATTCCCATTTGTTAAAGATTTTTTTTTTTTTGACTACTGTGAAAATCTTCTATGTGCTTTTGAACACAGAAAGTGTCAGATGGTGAGAGAAGCTCCATTCACAGCCTTGGAACTTACCAGAAGCACACAGCTCTCCAGACAGTCTAGGATACACCCTCCCAACACATGCCTCTCCTTCACTCCAGCAAGGCAAGTCAGTCTGAGCTTATTTTTCACTCATATACTTGACTGAAACCCTGTCCTAAATCCATGACACTGAATAGAAGTTCAGCACTTGGGCTCTCCAAATGCTCTACTGTATATTTGACAAGGGTGAAATCTCTATACTAACTGAAGTCTTCCTCAACACATTACTGGAGAAAGGAAAGGAGAAAGCACAACTCCAGGCTGGGTGGTGAACGGCTGAGAGTAACCCTGAGGAAAAAGACCTTGGGGTCTGGATTGATGAAAATCTCAACATGAGGCTGCAGTGTGAGTGTAGCCCAGACAGCAACTGTGTGCTGGGCTGCAGCAAGAGCAGTGTGGGCAGCAGGGCAAGGGAGGGGATTCTACCCCTTTGCTCTGCTCTCCT
This sequence comes from Eubucco bourcierii, assembly GCA_013396675.1. Lineage (NCBI taxonomy): Eukaryota > Metazoa > Chordata > Aves > Piciformes > Ramphastidae > Eubucco > Eubucco bourcierii. The sequence continues at coordinate 432,785 of VWZE01015222.1, forward strand.
CAGAGCCCTGGAGTCCTGTGTGCAGTTCTGGAGCCCTCAGCACAGGAAGGACATGGAAGTGTTGGAGCGAGTCCAGAGGAGGCCACAGAGATGCTCAGAGGGCTGCAGCAGGTCTGGTGTGAGGACAGGCTGAGAGAGTTGGGGCTCTGCAGCCTGGAGAAGAGAAGGCTTCCAGGAGACCTTAGAGTAACCTTCCAGGATCTGAAGGGAGCTACAGAAGGGCTGGGGAGGAACTTTTTACAAGGTCTTGCAATGACAGGACGAGGAGGAATGCGTTTGAACTGGCAGAGGAGAGATTGAAACTGGATGTTAGGAGGAAGTTGTTTGCAGTGAGGGTGGTGAGACACTGGCACAGGTTGCCCAGGGAGGTTGTGGCTGCTCCCTCCCTGGAGGAGTTCAAGGTCAGGTTGGACGAGGCCTTGAGTGACCTGTGCTAGTGGGAGGTGTCCCTGCCTATGGCAGGGGGTTGGAACTAGATGATCCTTGAGGTCCCTTCCAACTTTACCATTCTATGATTTTATGACCCTGTTGTGGTTGAATCTCCATCCTTGGAGCTGTTCAAACAACACAGACATGTGGTGCTGAGGGACATGGTTTAGCACTACACTTGGTAGTTAGATAATGGACTCAATCATCTTAAAGGTCTTTTCCAACCCAAACATGCCTGTGATTCTTCCATTCAAACATTCTCCAGTCTCACTTGGGCCTTCAGTTCTTATCCAGCTGCTGTGGAAACACCTAGGCTAGTGCAGCAGTTTGGATTCAGAAGCAGCACATCCTTTTTGTACCTACTTCATGACTTCACCAGCCCACACTGGTGCAATCAAGGAAATTCTGAGCACCAGCTCTTAATTCTTTTTCCTCTTCAGATGCTAATTTTGGACAAAATGCAAGACTATTCCTGGTATTAATCATATTTTGACGCATTAAGATTCCTTCCCACCAGTATAATAATAGTTTAACAGGTATTCCTAGTAACTTCTCAAAATGTTAATTATACCACAGCTGAAAACAAGACCCATCCTCTAAACTGCAGATGAGTAAAATCTTATTTCACATTGGCTGAGAGCTCAATACAATTACCTTTCCAGAAAAATTATTCTCTAAGAGATGTATGACTGGGTATTCTACAGTGTAATTATGAGCTTCATTCAACTGAGGAATGACTCACCTGGAGTTACTTGTTGTTCCTGTATGAGAAACTTTTGCCTACAAAAGGAACCAAGCTGCTAAACACACCCAAGAAAACTTTTCATTCTTTTCATTCATTGACTTTTCAGTACAGCTGCAGACTGAAACATGAAAGTAAAATCGAAGAGGGTCTGCACTGCCTGTAGTATGAACACCCTTAAGTGAGAATTCAGGGATTTATGAGGTTACAACATGGAATGCAGATAAAGAAGACCACATTTTTTTCACTGCTCTGACATTAGGATTTAATTGCAGTGCTATTCCTCCTTATAATTGAAGAACTAGAACAGAAGCAGCACAACTTTGTTTTCTGCTGATAACCCAGCACCTGAAGGCTATGGGAAGGGACTGTGATGCAGCTCCCATCACTGCATTGCCCTGCAGGTGACAGGACAGCATACCTGCATACTCCACCATTCAGACCAGGGATGCATTTTGTCTTTGTACCAGCTTTGCTGACTGTAAGGTTCACAGGAATTATGCTAACTAACATTCCTAATCACCTCCTCGTGGCCTTATTTATCTCTGAGTCTGAGACAGTTTTTCAGCCAAGAGAAAGTAATTACAGAAAGATAAAATGAAGTCTTTCATTCACAGCAGTAGTCAATGATCATAGAAAGGTAAGGTCGGAAAGGACCTCAAGGATCATCCAGTTCCAACCCCCTGCCATAGGCAGGGACACCTCCCACTAACACAGGTCACTCAAGGCCTCATCCAATCTGGCCTTGAACTCCTCCAGGGAGGGAGCAGCCACAACCTCCCTGGGCAACCTGTGCCAATGCCTCACCACCCTCACTGCAAACAACTTCCTCCTAACATCCAGTCTAAATCCAATGAAGTTTTCCCAAAACACTTGTTAGTTTTACCCATAGTTAAAGCCAAGACTTGTCATGGGGACATCAACAAAGATTTGTTCAAGTTAGTTTCACAAGTTATTAGCTGCCAGCTGAAACCCTCCTTTTCTTAACTCATGTTTAAGCCATTAAATCATACAACTGTCAATTAAAAAAAGATGACGAAAATAACCCCTCCCAAAATTTACATCCTTGCATTTAAAGCTTCCAGACCAAAGAGAAGCCAGAATACTGGGAAAGGTGGAGCTGCATCTTCTTCCTCTGCAAGGGAAGACTTAATTGAGAAAGCAATGGCACTTAAAATCACTGCATTTTAGTATACACAATTGTCTTTCCTTGCCCTCAGGATTCACGTGCACAAATCCAATACATAAACTATGTTCCATAACCAAGGGGAAATAAACCTCAAGTAAACAAACCCAAGTCTGGAAAAGAAAAAGAGAACTCATTTCATTGATTATTATATGAATTGTTTCAAAGATCTGTGACATAAAAACGTCATTAGAAATTGGAGTTTTGTTTTATTCAGCTATAGAATAAAAATATCTTAAAAATAAATGTAATTATAGAACACAGAAAAACCTACATAATTCCCCCAAGAGAAGCCAAGACACCTGCATCAGCATTTGCTACAAGTACTTCATGTTTCTGTAGATGTGGAAAGGTAAAGCAGGGACTTAGGAGAGAGTTTTTAGGTTTGGCACTGAGTTATTAGGAGGAAGTTCTTGCCAGAGAGAGTGATTGGCATTGGAATGGGCTGCCCAGGGAGGTGGTGGAGTCGCCTTCCCTGGAGGTGTTCAAGAAAAGCCTGGATGTGGCACTTGGTGCCATGGTCTAGTCTTGAGGCCTGTGGTAACGGGTTGGACTTGATCTTTGAAGTCTCATCCAACCTTGGTGATACTGCGATACTGTGAAGAGTGACAGTGCTTACCCAGAGCAGAGAACTGTGGGCAAACTGGGAGAAAATGGGTTAAAAATAAAGCATGTGTAACTACACCTTTCCAGATACTTCTCTGAAAGCACTCCACCTCACAGAAGATTAAATTTAGCAGTGAGTCATCTCATACCATTTTGTTCCAGAATAAGTTGCTTTTTAAAAAGGGAAGTAGTGATTTGGATGTTAAGAACTAAAAATTACTTTGTGGAAAATATGCTAGTTCACCTGCTGTGAACACCTTGCACTGTCAGCTACTGAAGATTGCATTCTGCAAGTCTGTGACTGTATCATCCATTAGGAATGAAAGGAGTACAACAGGTTAAAGGTATGACTGAAAATTGACCTAGCATCCCTCAGGCAGGCTACTGAGTGGCTTGACAAGGGGCAATGGGTTTGAACTGGCAGAGGGGAGATTTAGACTGGATGTTAGGAGGAAGTTCTTTACAGTGAGGGTGGTGAGACACTGGAACAGGTTGCTCAGAGAGGTTGTGGCTGCTCCCTCCCTGGAGGTGTTCAAGGCCAGGTTGGATGAGGCCTTGAGTGAGCTGTACTAGTGGGAGGTGTCCCTGCCTATGGCAGGGGGTTGGAACTAGATGACCCTTGAGGTCCCTTCCAACCTTACCATTCTATGATTCCACAGCTACACTCAGGTGGCTTGTTGTATTTTCCATGAAGCAGTTGTTATGGAAATACAAATAGATTGGTATTCATTTGCTAGATCAAAGGCTGGTGATCTACTAAGACACAGTTGCAATAGTGCATTGTTACTAACATTCAGCAAATTTTATTTCACTCAATAAAATTACGGACAACAAATCACATTAAAAACCAGATGAGTGTCAGACCTTATGAATTATTGATGACAAAAATCAAGATAAACAACACTATAGGTGCCCAAAACTGTTTATAAATTAAGATGTTATTTTTTTAAACATTAAAATCTCTCCTGTGTAGAACAGTAAAAATACTTCCTTAAACCCATTATAATATATGGCCAGATGTATTTATGACTGCAGTCATAAAGTGATGAATGAAACACCAAGAAGCACACAAAAAACTTGGATGATGGCAGCAGACTTATGATAAAGCAAGGAGAAAGGATGGAGTGAACTGCAACAGTCCAAGCTCCAAATACAATTTACTCTAGATGCAAATGAATATCTTGGTAGTGCTCTTAGACCGTAAATTTTCACTTTCTATATTTATGGTATACAAAAAGGGATATGTTTGGTTATGATGATAGTTTTGGAATATTTTAGAAATGCAGTCTGCAGGATCTCATCCTTCTCTTGCTGAGGCATTTGTGACATAGCAGACCTGTGGGCAGGCAGAAAGGTGATGGAGGCTTCCAAAAAAGAAAGGGATACTAAGACTCTTATTTTCTAATTTTTTGTTCCTGAATGCCATTGATTTTATTTTTATTTGTAATTTAATAATTCATACGCCATTTATGGTGCCACTGAATTTGGTGTTTGCTCTCAGTGGCATTCAGACTGATTCAGTAATACACAACACCACTATGAAGGGTTTAAATAGGTTCTGCTCCTCTCTGCTTGCACAGGGATCAGGGGAGTCTAAAAAACAAACAAACAGAAGACCTCTAAGAAGGAGCTCGATTTCGTTTCTTGCTTACCTTACACAGTCTCTCTATGCAATGTATTTACTGTCCTATCAAAAACCAGAACTCTCCTTTCACTTTGTCTGCTTCAATAAAATGCTATGTTTTGAAGACTCTTGAGTTTTAAGCAGTGACAGGGATTATTGAACTTCTGGACTGTGAGAGAAAGTCAATAAGATATAATAAGAGGACGGCGGTGTTGATACTATAACAAATCCTTTAATGCAAACAGGGAAGAACTAGAGCCACAAAATCAATTCAATACATTTCTATGTCTGTACAACACAATTGGGTCTCATGAGACCACTCTGCTGGCCATAGAATCATTGGCTTGTTTCTGTTGGAAAAGACCTCTAAGACCAACCATCAACCTTACACCAAGGACATTAAACCATGTCCTGAAGCGAACATCCTGAAATTAAAAGACAAACTTACAGTAGAAAGACACATTCTTGCCTGCAACTTAAGAACTATTTACTTCTCAGTAAAATGATGATGAACCCATTCAGGGTTTTGGGGATAGGAGATGCTATGAGGAATTCTGTAATTTCAAGGATTTTTCATGATTCCAACCAGGCAGAAACAAGTACTTATGATGTGCTCGAGACATGATCTCATTTGTCATCAGCATGAAGCTCAACGGAGTTACTGAGTCAGGTTCTGTACAGTCACATTAGAAGAGGACTGGTATTAGAGGAGTCCCTACCCTTTTCTTGATCTACTTGAATTAGTCAAGGGAGGGTGAGGAGATGTGGAATGTCATTAACATTTTATCTGAAGAGGGACTGAAAGGAAAGGTGATTATACTGCTAGCAGCAAACAAGATGATAAATAAACTCCCAAACAAAAGAAGTAACTGGCAAAACTTGAACTCCTCACATCACTTCTGGCTAAGCTTTGGCTGCACCCAAACCTTGCTAGCAGCAAGCTGAGTTACATGGAGGACAGGCAGAACTTAGCAAAGTGTAGATTACACAGTGATGAGTCACAATAAGACTGTGGCAAGGTACAATTTCTAGTGTATATAGACCAAGACAGCACTTTATACATTTTTGGAGACTCACATACATATTTTATAATTTTTTGCTTACCAACCTACTGCAGCACAAACTTTGCCTTTTCATGTTGCTTTAGTCAAAGGTTTTCCCTTATTTTTAGAGATTTCTGTCCTTTCAGATAACTTATAAATTTAGTTGCAACCATGATTAACATCAGTCTGTGGAAATCCTGCCTGGGTTTCCCTTGAAAAATAGGACAAACTGGAGAAAATAGGAATATCATATTAAAAAATATTACAAAGACAGAGAAATTTGCTTTCAAGATTTATTTTTTTCCCCAGGTGTGTAGCAGTTATTCAGCAGTGGAAATCTAAAAAGAACCTTAACTAGAAGGATGAGCTAGCCTGCTACTATTCTGTTTTATTGCTAAAAAGATATTTCTTGGACAAAAAAAAAAATTAAAATCACATCACTTATGCTAGCATGTGGCCACTGCTAGAATACAGCAGCCCAAATGCACAGAGCATTGCTCATGAATGCAAAAAGGAAGTTTCTGTTTCGTGCTCCTTTCAGCTGAGACCACAGGAGGGATTTGTTGTAGGAAACTCATCTTTTTCCCAGATTAAAATGCTAGTGAGTTAGTTGGATCAAGCTATTATGAGGTTTGGAAATGCAAGAAGGAGAGATATCACTAAACAAGGGATTGTAAAGTCACTGTGTGCAGTTCTGGAGCCCTCAGCGCAGGAAGGACATGGAACTGTTGGAGTGGGTCCAGAGGAGGTTACAAAGATGCTCAGAGGGCTGCAGCAGCTCTACTATGAGGACAGGTTGAGAGAGTTGGGGCTCTGCAGTCTGAAAAAGAGAAGGTTCCCAAGAAACCTTATAGTAGCCTTCCAATATCTGAAGAGGGCTTACAGGAAGCCTGAGGAGGGACTATTGACAAGGTCTTGCAATGCCAGGACAAGGGGCAATGGGTTTGAACTGGCAGAGGGGAGATTTAGACTGGATGTTAGGAAGTGAGGGTGATGAGACACTGGCACAGGTTGCCCAGGGAGGTTGTGGCTGCTCCCTGAGCACCTGAAGGTGTTCCAGGCCAGGTTGGATGAGGCTTTGAGTGACCTGTACTAGTGGGAGGTGTCCCTGCCTATGGCAGGGGATTGGAACTAGATGATCCTTGAGGTCCCTTCCAACCTTACCATTCTATGATTCTATAAGTGATGTTTATCTGTCATAGGTTAGCTTCCAAGTAAAGGGAATGATTCAATGAGAAGTGCATCTCTTGCATGGTGCAGCAAGGAAATCGTTGGTTTCAGATGTTGTGGACACCTAGCTTTCACTCTGCTTTTCTATTTAAACCATGCCTGGAAGCAATCTGCACAGCTTCTGTCTCTAGAAGGAAGATGTAGTGATTTCCAGCAGCAGAAATTCATCCATTGTCAGTTATTCTGGGGTTAGAGGCTTTGTTTCAAAGAGATTCTCAATTAAGATAGCAGATTTATACTGCACTGTACTTGTTCCTCTGAATTTCTGGGTTAAGAGTCAAGCTACCAGTTAATTACATTATGGGCAATCACAGTAAATCTAATGGATTTAGAATGGCCTATAATACTCCAAAATACTCTATGTCTGATTAGATAACAGTCATTACAAGGACAGTGGATGACCATTCTGCAGCTATCATTGTATAGGTTTTATGACTTTACTACCTTTGAATTGTGAGGATTGTCATTAATGCCAGTAACACACACTCTGGCTTGAGTATTATTTTGATGTCGACTGTTACAACAATCATTCATTTCTGGAGGTGGTTACCCCCTCAGAGTGAAATGACTTTCAGAACAGTAATTTCCACAGTGAGATCATCATCTTCTACTCACCAAGGGAATGCAGCCACCCTTCTGATTATAGTTTGCCTGTAAAATCTTATCCCTGAATCAGGGCTGAAGTATAATTCTATCTTTGGGTAATAATGCTATCTGCCTTTTGCATTTCTTTGTTCAGACAAAACAGTAAGATAATGGAAATGAAAAGTCAGTTGTCTTATCACAACTAGGTTTATGAGACCCTAAAACCACACAACACTGAAGGACATAAGGCTGAAGACTCCTACAGCACAAAGTAGCTTCCTGACTAGATATCACAAGAATCACAGAAACATCCAGGCTGGAAAAGCCCCTCAGGATCACCAAGTCCAATCTATAATCCCACTCTACAAAGTGCACCCTAAACCATATCCATAAGCACCACATCCAAAACACCCTTAAACACATCCAGGGTGGGTGTCTCCACCACCTCCCTGGGCAGCTCATTCCAGTGCCTGACCACTCTCTCAGTGAAAAACTTTTTTCCTAATGTTCAATCTAAACCTCCCCAGTCCCAGCTTGAGGCCATTCCTCCTCATTCTGTCTCCAATTCCCTGTGAGAAAAGCCCAGCAGCAGCCTCTCCACAATGTCCCTCAAGGTAGTTGTAGACAGTATACCTACCTCTGGAACAGTCCTACCATTGGGACTTCCCGAAGGAACATCATCTCCATTGGGACTTCCCAAAGGAACATCATCTCCTAGCTGAGCAATCACCTCATAAAAACCTTAGGAAGCTTTGGCAGCCTCACCACAACAAAGACTTTCCTTCTGCAGAGTGAGAGGCTTGAAGCCTAAGCACTGGAGACTCCTCCTGCAGAGTGAGAGGCTTGAAGCCTAAGCACTGGAGACTCCTTCTGCAGAGTGAGAGGCTTGAAGCCTAAGCACTGGAGACTCCTTCTGCAGAGTGAGAGGCTTGAAGCCTAAGCACTGGAGACTCCTCCTGCAGAGTGAGAGGCTTGAAGCCTAAGCACTGGAAACTCCTTCTGCAGAGTGAGAGGCTTGAAACCTAAACACTGGAGACCTGGCATCCAGGTGTACAGCAAGGAACCTACAGCCACAGGAAGATCACCTCAAGGCTTTAACTTTGATTTCCAGGGCTCTGCTTGGTTTTCTACAAGGCAGTGCTGCTGACTGAAGTTTGTTTGGAGTTTTAGATCCCAACAGCATCAGTAGCTACATGAAGCTGATGGTAACAACTGCTTCCCGTATTTCACATGATACATTTTCTTCTCTCCTTTCTGTCAGCAGTATTGGTGCTCCTTTCTCCATGTGTGATGGAATAATACTATTTTAGAATGGTTTGGGCTGGGAAGTACCTTTGAAGCTCATCTGCTCCAATCCCCCTGTGCTGTGCAGGGACATCTCTAAATAAATCATGCTGCTCATGGTGAACTCCAGTCTAAAAGCGCCAGTGGATGGTTGTTTTTATAAATACACAGAAGGATTGACATTCACAACCATTTATTGCTTCTGTCATTCAGCATATGTCAATTCAGGGATTATTTAGAACAAGGAGAGCTTAATTTTAAAGCTTATGAAAAACAAGTTTCTGATTGTAAATGGAAGCTGGAGATAAAGCAATGGAACAAAGCCAAATAATCTTAGAGCTGTTGGAACTGTAAATGACCTAAAGGTGCTGTAAGATAAAGACTGTTGCTAATTCTTCACAAAGCATTACACACTATAAATCATTAAGATCTTTTTCCCCCTAATGGAAATGCTTAACTCAGTACTTTCAGCTGGCTAAGGATTTTTTTTCTGTAGAATGTGATATAATTCCATGAAACAGAGAAATGAGAACAAGGAATTAATTTTTGAGCTACAGAGGTTTATGAAATAATTTATGTGGAAAACCATTAACTTTCTTAACATTCCTACCATGTTCTCTAGAATTCTTATGCTGTGGTTTCCTCTCTAAATCACCTCTTTGCCTGCAATTATATCTAAGAGCTGTTAGTGAAGTATTTACTCAATCTTCATTTGTAAAGCAGATCATCTAAGGAATATGCTGGCACATAGACTGAGGAAAGTGTGAGCTGAAAACCAATAAAGAATGCATACACCTAGTCTAAATTTCAGAGCACATGTGCCTTTAAATTACATTTCTTGTATGATTAAAGCTAAATGAATTTGCTTTTATGTTTTTGAGTTGTTTTTGGTTGCTTTGGGGTTTTTTGGGTTTGTTTTTTTTTTTTTGGTATTAGCTTAGTAATATAATTTTCAACCACAACAAAACCTTGCCTGAACATTGTGATTCAATTTCCACCTAGGTCATATCAATACAATTCAGTTTAATTGGAGTTGAAATCAATATTGTAAATATTTCTCAAACATCTGCAGGGCTTTGCAGGCTTTTAAAAGAATTATTTCAAAATGCCTTTTTGTCAAGCTAACTAAATACAGCCAAGGCAAAGTGAAGGTGCTTGAAATTCGGAGCAATTTACAGGATTTCAGATAAAAATCAAGATTTGTAGCAACAGGCAATTAAAAAGCAAGGGACAACTACTTGATTTCAGTCTGGAGAAGAGAAGGCTCATTGCTCTCTACAACTACCTAAAAGGAGGCTGTAGCCAGATGGAGTTGGTCTCTTCTGCCAGCCACCCAGGGACAGAACAAGAGGACATAGCCTCAGACTACCCCAGGGCAGGTTCAGACTGGATGTTAGGAAGAAATTCTTCACAGAAAGAGTGATTGGCATTGGAATGGGCTGCCTGGGGAGGTGGTGGATTCACCATCCCTGGAGGTGTGTAAGAGGTGGGTGGATGAGGCGCTTAGTGCCATGGGTTAGTTAATAAGAAGGTCTTAAGTGATAGGTTGGATTCTATCATTCTAGAGGTCTTTTCCAACCTGCTTAATTCTGTGATCCTTTAATAGCATCAAGTTTGATAACAGCTTTCTCAACAGGTGGTGTAAGGCAGCCTGAGGAGAGAATCACCCCTACTTCTGATAGCACTGAAGTGCCAGAATACATCTTCTGCCTCGCAGGAGCAGGGGAAAAGCATTCAAAATTGGAGCAGAAGCTGAGTTAATACATTCCCTGAGATACTGGGAAACTCTAAAAAGCTTTCGTCGGTTCTGAACCATCACCAAGAAAATCCATAGAGGTCCATTTCAGGAGGAGAGAGAAGAGATCATACACAGAGGATATTTATTCTTTTAAAGAGTAGCAGTGCAACAACTGTTCAAGCAAAGAGCAATGCATTAAGTCCAAGATATTTTCAGGCACAAATTCTACTGAAGTGTAAAGAATAAACATTGGCAGATGATCCGCTGGAATTCAAGGTGAAAGAGCAATGCAATGGCCAATGCATGTCAGCCACAAAGAATAGTAGCTGCTAAATTGCAGCATGACACTTGCCTGTGCTCAGAGCTCAGTGGGAAATCCAGCAGGAAGTTCTGCCTATGTGATTATGCACCACTTAGAGCTCTTATTTAGTAGTTTTGCTCATAGAGCACTGCAGGATCCTTAATGGACCCTTTACCAGCTCACTGGCAGATCTCCCAGCGCTAAGAAGGGTTGAGAAACACCTCCCTACATGCACTCTGCCCCACCCCAGCTCTCCAGAGAGGCTGGAGGCACAAGGAGTCCCTTACACAAGGGATCTGCACTTCCAGCTTGTACTTGCATCTCACCTACTGGTGATCAGTGAAGCAGCACAGAGGGACCACATCTCTCTGGCCTGTAATCACTAAATAGTCCCAGGCTGTCACCTGGCTTGGCTTCCTACAGCCCCACTCGTATGACTAAAACTGCTCCAAAACCTCTGGTTTTGCCAAATCACCATTTTGTGGTTGTTCATAAAGAAATGACTCTCCAAAAGCTCAGGGTTTGGTTTGGGGTTTTTTTGCCTTTGTTTTTTCTTTCACCAATCTTCTCCTTTTACCACCTGGGCAGACCTTCTGTAAAGCTTGACTTTATACTATTGTTTCTTATCAGGTAGCTTGAAATTTAAGTCAAGATAGCTTCTGCACTGAAACAGCTCATCCACTGATGCTGTCAGGTTGGGCAGAGATAATATCAGCATCACTTTGCTACCAGTTCCAATGCAAAGGTAAACAGAGGCTAATTATCTGAAGATTAGTTGAGTAGCCCTACTGATACGGAAAGCTAATGAAAAAGGCCAAATGAAATTGTGCTACAAGGCTGGGGAGAGGCCTGGAGCACAAGCCCTATGAGGAGAGGCTGAGGGAACTGGGATTGTTTAGCCTGGAGAAAAGGAGTCTCAGGGGGGACCTTATCGCTGTCTACAACTACCTGAAGGGTGCTTGTAGCCAGGGGGAGGTTACCTTCTTCTCTCAGGCAAGCAGCACCAGAACAAGAGGACACAGTCTCAAGCTGTGGCAGGGGAAGTTTAGGCTGGAGGTGAGGAGAAAGTTCTTGCCTGAGAGAGTCATTGACTGCTGGAATGGGCTGCCCAGGGAGGTGGTGGAGTCAGTGTCCCTGGAGGTGTTCAAGGCGGGTTTGGATGTGGCACTTGGTGCCATGGTCTGGTCTTGAGGTCTATGGTAATGGGTTGGACTTGATCTGATCTTTGAGGTCTCTTCCAACCCTGGTGTTACTGTGATACTGTGAAAATAGCCTTCTAATGATGGGTGATATACTGCCCTAACCTCAGCTGTACATACCTGGGAGCTTATGGTATTTGAACATTTCACAGAGGGAACCCTTCAGAAAAGAACATATTCCCTTGCTCCTGTGTCTCTCTCTCAGACGATCTTCACTGTACCTCAGTACATACTGCACTTAAATCTCCAATAAAAACACTCACCAGAGCTCCCAATGTGGTAGCAATTAATTATTAGCTTCTAGAGTTCCACAATGTTAATATCAAAGTATGTCTGAAAAAGTATGGTTTCCTTCCAGGAAATTACAATTACATTCTGCACTTAAGGAGGACATGCAAGTTTAGATTTGTAGTTTCTCCACTGAGGAAGATTGTTTGGGGTATGTTTTGGGTTTTCTTCATTCTTTTCGCTACTTCTCTAACAATTTTCTTATCCCAGGCAGATCAAACCAATGAGGTATGTCCTCCTGGGTGTTGTATAACACTTCTTGTTCTATTTCAGAATTCAGCTGACTGAGAAACTGCGTCCATCTGAGGCATTCTAGTCCAAAGCATTTTACTTCTACAACAAAACATATTTAAAGCCTAACTAGAACATACTTTGGCTTGGCTGCAAATGCTACATCCTCTTTAGAATCATAGGAGATGATTCCTAGCTCAGATTGTCACACCAAGAGGCTACATGCAAGAGTCTTGAAACACACCTTTCATGTTGTTGCCTAAATGCTTCCTCTGAGCACTTGGAGAAATTGCTTTACAAAAGATCCCACACATACTTTGGATTAAGAAAAACAACTGGGATAAAAATTTACATTTTCTAAGGGATTCCTTCATGCCTTGAGGACCACAATCTTCTGTCCTCTCATCTCCAGCCCCCTAAAAACCTACTAGCTGCAATGCACAGTCACCTCTTCAAAGTTTTTATGACATATAACTTGAATATAAAAATCATAGGGGAATATAAAAATCCAAGGGTTCAGAGTTAAGCTTTCATGACTAACAAAAAATGAAAATATTTACTTTCAAACTGCATTTGTCAACGAATCTCAAGAAAAAAAAAAATCAACTTTCCAGAGAAGAAGATGCAGATATTGGGTTCTGTGTTATGGCCCTGTTATGACTTATCAAGTAGCTAAACCAGCATGGAATATGTACTTCCAACCAAGATCTCTGGGCAAGAAATCCCAGAGGAGGTAATCTGGAGGACAGCAAGAAGAAAAGCGGCAGTAGGAAAGTGCATTTTGGAGGCCAAAACCTCTGCATTGATGCTCTACAGTAAGGTTTCATGGAAGTCATCACTGAGTAAAGGTAGCAAAATCTGAGCTGGCAAATTCTAGCAACAATTTTCAAACATAGCAGCATCTAAACAAAGCTCTGTGCCTGCTACCGAAATGTTACCGCTGGCAAGCTTAGTATGGTAGTCTTATTTTTAGTGATAACAACCCTGTTCCCTCACAGTCTCATATGAAAATACTTTTGCATGTCATTATTGTTCCTAAAGAAATGATCAGAAGTACAGCCTTGCCAATCCTCTCAGTGTAACATGACCTGAATACCTTCCTTTGCTTTTTCTTCTTTCCCTTTCTTTATAATGCTCCTCTGTTTGGTCTTACATTGCCTTAATACAGTAAACACGTACCTCGAACACAAAAATCCACCCCCAACTTTTCACCAGCTTAACATTACAAACCATTTTGCTATTCATCAGCCTTTTGACTGACAGAGAGTTTTGGTTTTCCCATTGTAAGGCTCGAGCCCACACCAAACACACATCATACCTTCACTGACTTGGCAGGAGCACTGTTGCATTTCTTGAAGCCTAAGCCAGTTATGGGAGCTGATAGTCCAGTCTTGGACCCCTCTCCTTTTAACATCTGTTGTTCAGCAATGAATGTACTGGACTGTGAACAACAGGTTGAGATGGTTTGAATGTTCTCCACACCTCTGCTCGGGAATCTGCGTGCAGCGCGCAGAGGAGGCGATGGCTGAAGCTGGCTGCAATCAGCTTCATCCTTTAATGCAGATGAGTTGGAAACTGCATTCCGTGGTATCAGCTGCTCCTTGCATACAGGTATGCAGATGACTTGCATTTCAACAGGCCTTTAGATTAGCTCTGGCAAAAAGCTCCCGCATTTTCTTGCAATGAAGTCTGGTGATTTGCAAAGAGAAGGCACAGAGGGCCCCCTCTTGCTCTAACCTGAGAAATGCCATGTGTCACACATTGACCTGGCCAGCAGCCCTGAGGAGATCAGCTTATTTCACTCACCCAATGACTCCAATCTGTATTTCAGATAAACTTGGGCAAAAAGTCCTGATTTGAACCCGAGTTTGATCACTTCGTTTTCACTGTCTTTGACAAGTCCTGTGGGTGCTTTGTACCTGTTCATCTGAAGCATGAGAAATGGGCAAACCCAAGGTATCTCTGTCTCCTAATGACACCATTTCCCAACAGCAGATTAATATATTCTCTAGTGCTTAACTTGTAAATTCTGAGCTTCCTCTTTTTCAGTTGTGTAAGAATTTTCAGGCTTGAATTACGGAGGTGACTTCACAGAAATGTTCTCCCTTTTATATTTAAAAATATAGCCACACATCTCCCCTCCCACACCGTTTATTGCCATCTCTTGGTCGTTACCAAGAGCACTACAAAATATCTAAAATTGCCAGCACCTTCAGATTGTAGAAAGTTCAAGTTACACAGCCGTATAAAAACTGCAGGATAGGATGTTTCTGGTTTTAGTATCTATCAACATGATTGAGATTAAATTCTTCTGTAACTTTTGAAACTAAAATGTCTTTAAGCTATGAGTGCAACTTCTTCCTCCTCAGGTCTCTCAGTGGTTTGGCTGCCTGGGTTTAGATGTGGAGTTGGTGCAGTTGTGTGTCCTCAGGTCAGACAGGTCTGTGTTAAGAGCTGTATGAGAAAGAGTCACAAGATATGGGCCCTACTTCAGCTTGCTCTGCACTTGTTTGTAGCTTACTTACTCCTTGTACTGGACAAGCTATACCACAGTAGTGCTGGTGCCTCTGCTACAGACCTGTGTGGTGCTTGAACCCCCATCTGACATTAACCCTGCTCTGTTCACCTTGAACAAGAGAGGGGACTCTGGAGATTGAACTTTCTACTTGTGTCATCATCCTTGCCTGCCTCATTATCATCCTCAGTTGTTGGCTCTCCTTGCTCTCTGGAGCAGCTTGCCCTTGCTGCACCTTGGTAGTCCTTAGCTGCCTGACTCATGAGGATTGATTCTGTACCTTGACTGCATCCTTGAGGCATCATCTTTCAGATCTGTCTGGTTTGTTCATATTAGCCTAAGCAAATACTATGGAAAGTTTCGCTTAGGGCAGGTGAAAATTCAGAGCATTATTGAAGTTATACATTCTCTCTACTTCTCTTCCAGGGACATACTTACTTATGCCCTTCCAAAGAGGATGACTTGCATAAACCATCCAAATTATCATCAGGTGTTCTTCCCTGTTAACTCTTCAGTAGCTGATGTTCTGCACAAGAAGATGCCCTGTTTGTGAGGTCTCAGCATATTGATAAAGTATTGATACTTTATAAATACACCTCAGTGCCTCTCCCTGATGGGCAACATCAGTAGCATGGTTATCTACAAAACACCTCCAAAAGACTTTGCTGCACCAGACAGAAAGTGGTTATGTGGAATTTCCAGCTTGAGACCACTCAAAGAGCTACACATATGCAGAAGTCCTCACATAGAGAAATAACTGTCCAAAGCAGCATGTACAACACTGATGGCTAAATAGGAAAGGGTAATTTAGCTGTACCTCACAATCACCATTCTTCACTGCTCTGCATTCCTTGACACCTAACATAGAGAACACAGCCTGCAATTTAGTTCTTGTAAAACATCCTCGAGCAGATGGATTTGGATGCTCTCTTCTGCCAGGAAGTTGCTGAAATAAAATTTACCAGCTACAGATTGTACTCTTGATTATAATATATATATATATATATATATATATATCTCAAAAAGAAGCAGTAATAATCTGAAATAGAGGTCAGAATGACAAAGAAAATAATTACCTTGTAAAACAGTGTCTCACTTAGTAATAAGAGGTATTCTTCAGTAGGCAATTGAAGGGGAAAAATAAAAATAAGATAAAAAGAACTTTTAAAAAAAGCCCTGAAGTAAAAGAAATAAAAAAACTCTGAAGTTCAAGAAATAGTTCTACTGGAAAACAACCTATGATGCAGCTGGCTGTATTTCTATTTACTAGAAGATATTTCCAAATTTTAATTCAAGGTTTCTTTAATGAAATCTTCAGCTCTGACACATGGTGAAGCTCAGCTATTCAAAGCACAGTAGCCAGTGAAATGGTTTACCTGCAGAATGTAACATAAGGGCAAAAAGGCAGCATGTGATAAGAATATGAAAAGATAGAGTGCAACTTCATTATTGCTGCTGTACTGGTAGTGACTTATTGGACACTGGAAAGTGGCAGTCCCCCCCCCAGAAGTAAATAGAATACATACGAAAGAGATGGCACTGAACAATTCATGACTCCATTTTATGTAATGTAGGAATTTAGATGTCAAGTCAAAATAAAAATTACCTGCTTCAGAGAAGCTGCAGAGAAAAGCAATTGTGAGGAAATCATTGCTAAAGGAGGAAAACATGGGCTCCTTTAATGTGGAAATTCACAGTGTTCTGTAAGAAGTGAGAGAGTTTTTATTTTCCCAGACAATTCAGACCTCTTCAAATGTAAGAGACTGACTTTTCCCTCTCCACTGAGCTTACCAAACTCCTTTTTGTTATCCCACAGGGGCAGTTTTCACTTAGTATGCACATAATTCTTATTAAGCTTTGTAAGAGTTATGCACATGCATCAAGGATAGAATAAATATCCTTGATCTTATGACTATTCCTAGTAGAGAGACTGTAAAACCAGGTAGAGAATAAGCTTTGCTAGCTCTGGAGTTTATTCTCTGAATCTTAAGTATGGCAAGAACAAAGATATCTACATGGGGAAAAGATGAATCTACAGTAAAGTGGAAGCAAGGCAGTTCAACATCTTACATGTCAGTCTGAGATACTAGAATCAGAATGGTTTAGGTTGGAAGAGACCTCAAAGCTCACCCAGTTCCAACCCCTGCCAGGAGGGCAGGGACACCTCCCACTAACACAGGTCACTCAAGGCCTCCTCCAATCTGGCCTTGAACACCTCCAGAGAGGGAGCATCCACAACCTCCCTGGGCAACTTGCATCAGTGCCTCTCCACCCTCTACTGTAAAGAACTTCTTCCTAACATCTAGCTTGACTCTCTCCTCTGCCAGTTTAAACTCATTCCTCCTTATCCTGTCATTGGAAGACCTTCTAAACAGTTCTTCTCCAGCCCTCCAGTATGCCCCTTCAGAAACTGTTCAGCTACTATAATGTCTCCTTGAAGCCTTCTCTTGACTGTTAACAGAATAAAAAAATAAAAAAAACTAGTTCCAAAATTATTGTTTTCTCATTTTTCTGAGAAATTTCAAATTGTTCTCAGCCATGTTTTTTACTGTGTGTTGTCTGTTGGTCAGGCTGAACATGCATCCCCTCACAAGTATGAAGTTCAGCCACTGAGCAGTGCCTCACTTGACTGTGCAAAGGTATGCACAAGGTGTAAAAAAACAGTGCTCTGAAATATTGCTGATCTACACTCAAAAAACTTTGGTGATTCAGAATAAAAAGGAGTCTAATACAAAGCTGTTCTGGTTTTACTACAGCTAATAACTGAATGTGAGTGACTTAATGACAAAAACTTTAAGACTATAAACCAGAAACTTGGGAGAGACAAATAATTGCATGTGTTTATACATGTGCAACATACCCACGTTAGTCAACTAACATCTGCACTAGCTGCTTTTATAGCCACATCATAAGGTGAATGAGGTTTTAAGGTGAAATCCATCAATGGAAAGGGTGCTGAGAAATAACTTAATCATAGAATCATAGAATGGTAAGGTTGGAAGGGACCTCAAGGATCATCTAGTTCCAACTTTCTCACCTTTCCCTCCCAAATGGCATTATTCTATTTTAGAACTGCCCAAGGCAACTCTTGTAAGATTATAGAATCATAGAATCAACCAAGTTGGAAGAAACTTCCAAGCTCATCCAGTCCAACCTATCACCCAGTCCTATCCAATCACTAAGTGTCTCATCCAGTTTGTTATTGAACACCTCCAGGATTACCTGTTGCTTTTGTTTTGTTACAGGATTGTGACACCACTCTCAGCTCCTCTTTCTCCAAGGTCTGAAAGAATTATCTTGCACATGTTTGCTGCTTTAGTGAGACTTGCAGGAGACACTGCTCTTTCAAAGGAAGAAGCCAGTGACAAAAGCCTGGGTCACTGTGATGGTTTGGGAGTTCCCTGTCCCCCACCCCCTGCTTTGTAAAATCCCCCAGACTAGACTCAGCCAGCTGGAAGTTAAGGACTGAAGCTCTGTTTACAGCTCAGCACAATGTACAAGCAGAGATACACACAACAGACAGAGATAGTTACAGAAATAGACAAGTTAAAGGTAATACAGCAACACAACTCCCCTCCCAGAAGTCAGAGACCCCAGGAGGGGCTCCCAACCACCCTTCCACCTTCTCCCCACCCCTGTACCTTACCCAAGGGTTTGCCTTACATGCAGGGTGAATTTGGAGGATGGGCCAGGGGAGTTAGAAGGAAAGTGGTTAGTGAGGTTACTTGGCAGAGAGAAGGAGGCAAGAAACTGGACAGCCCCAGAGTGTCTGCAAGCCCAAGTGTCTTATCTCTGGTTTGTTTCTTTTCTTATCCATCTCAGCAAGCCTATGAGTGAAGCAGACACCACCATTGTTTTCCTTTCACAGCCTATAGTATAATTTTCTGCATTAAAATATTCCAATTAGCCTCGAACCAGCACAGCCATGCAGATCCAGTGTATTCCCTCAGGCACCACCTTTAGTGCAGGAAAACAGTGGCAAGTGCCAAAGTGAAGCTGTCAGAAAGACTGTGTGGGAATCATACTGGAGTGAAGACAGACACTCTTGTGGGCTTTCACTGAGTGGTGCTAAGCATGTCACCCAGTAAGGCCTGACATGCAATAATAGCAAAGTCTAGTCTTCAGCTCCCCAGTCCAAGAGAGAACTTCCCGAGTTTCTGCCATGCACTCTTTGCACTGAGGCTGGCTGAATCCATCGTATCTGCATGATAATGAGGTTTTAACCTGCCAGTTCTTTCAGGCACAGGCTAACCAATCCTGAAGAACATCACCTACTTCATGTATTTACATAATTCATTTACAGTTATTGATTAAACCATAACCAGTTAACAATCTGTTTACTTTTACTGCTCTGATCTCTGTGACTCTTCTGACAGTTCTGCCTCAGCAGCCCAAGATCTTAATTTGTGTTAAGGATGAGCTGTTCATAGGTAAAGGAAATTTATTTTAAGAATAAGTTAACTTAAATTTTCATGTCAGTGTGGTATTTTTCCTGCACATCAGTTGGGAAGAATTAGTGTTTATTCCTGCAATTCAGAGACAAGGTTATGGACTATCCCCAAATTACTGACTGTTAGGATATCATGTTAAAAAGAAGTCTTCAGACACGTTGTGTGCTACCTTAATCTGTTCTTGAGCAACATTTCACAGAAACCACAGGGCTGGCTGACTCTGAGAGCTGTCAACTGCAATATTAAATGTGATCAAATCGGTGTTGATGGCTGAAGAAAGTGAAGCACACCCTATACTAACATCCTGCCTTTGAAGAGGAAAGCTAACCTGCCTCAGCTAGAAAAGCTGTTATTTGCACAGCAGAACTGTGCTTGTCAAATGATTGAAAGCTGATCAAGCTCTGTCAAAGACAATGATGAGATTATGTCCTCCTTAGACTCTTCCCAGTGCCAATAAGCCCCTGTTTCTGCTCAAGCACAGCTTTTTGGATGCCACAAGTCTGTTTGATCTAATTGATTTCTGTAGACTCTCCAAACAGATATGGGTGATGACTTAGAGTTTAGTAAGGGATTACAGCATATAACAATACTAACACAACATCAGAAAGTTTTCTTTTATGCAGGCAGTTCACATGTAGAAGAAAATGATCAAAACCATAGTTTCTTTGGTTTGCTTTTTAAAGTGTAGGTTGCCTTTTTTTTTTTTTCCTCCCTCTCAGCACAAGGAACCTGATTACAATCAGAAAGAATTTTATTTCCATCATTGTAAATCAGCATTAATGGAGCTACTTCTGCACACAGCAGAAAGACCAGAGCAAAAGCTGCTAACTTGATGATTCCTATAACTTCCTTCACTTACTCCTGCTGTGATTTTTCTTTCTGTAGACCTACTAAGGGAGTGAAGTTTCTTGGCACAGGTTTCAAGTTCACCTATTCGTTCTCAAAATTACTGATCAACATGAACAAGGAGAAATTAAACTCCATGTTACAGATTAGCCTTTGTTGAAAGCTCATTTCACAGGTTCTTTAGTCCAACACATTTTAAAAAACACAAAAAAAGAAAAGCAATAGGATGTCATTGGTGGGGTTTTTGGTAATCAAGAGAAGTGTTTTTCTCTGTGAGGGATAATCGGTTTAGAGAAAGACTTTCAGAGCTGTTTTACTTCTAAGTGACCTCAGTGAAGGAAATCAACCAGCTCAGTCTATTTAAGAAACTTGGCTTAGAAGTAGTTATTTCAGACAGATATTATTCTGTAGAATAAACAACTAATTAAAAGACATTACAGAGCAAGTCTGCTAAGCAAACAGAGAGAAAAAGGGTTTCAGTATTTCAGAGTACATGATAGAACAACATGTGATGTATGAAGAGCTCAAAGACAAAGATTTTATGTGATTTTTTTAAAATAAAGGTCTCTACTCTTATTAGATTCATCTCTAGCCTCCACCTGTGATCAAGTGACCTGCCTGGTGGACGTGGAGAAGGTTGTGGATGTTGTCTACGTGGGCTTCAGGAAGACCTTTAACACTGCCTGCCATAACAAACTCCTGGCCAAGCTGGGAGCCTTTGGCTTGGACAGGGGCACCCTGTGCTGGGTTAAGAACTGGCTGCATGGCCAGGCACAGAGAGTGGTGGTGAACGGTGCCACATCCAGTTGGCAGCTGCAAAAAAATACACATGTAAAGAATATGACTGATTTTAACTAAATTCCTTGATTTTTCCCTCCCAAGTTTCCTTTAGAATCATCATCCTTTGGATGGAACCCCAACCCCTAACAGCATTTGATACAGCAAGATGTGCCTGTGCTGAAAAGAGTGAGGCAAACAGCAGGGAAGAGAAAATTTTAGTTTGGATTTCTCTGCAGGTTCAAAGCTTGCTCTAA
The DNA here is from genome assembly GCA_013396675.1 of Eubucco bourcierii. Classification (NCBI taxonomy): domain Eukaryota; kingdom Metazoa; phylum Chordata; class Aves; order Piciformes; family Ramphastidae; genus Eubucco; species Eubucco bourcierii. The sequence goes on from VWZE01015222.1 coordinate 454,117, forward strand.
GTAATGTATTAGAGGTAATATGGCTTTTGTTAAGTCTGTGGAATGTGCTTTCAGTTAAGTGTGCATTTCAGAAGCAGAAATCAGGATTTTCACCAGGGAAAATGTTTCTGTGATCCTTTAAAAGAAAATCCTCAGTTTTTCAGTCTAACCTTGTGCTAAACAGTAACATTTTTACTGTTTTATTTAGAATCATGTTAGATTGCATGAGTGGTGTGGGTGGGCAGGCAGTTTCCCACACCCTGTATCAAGCAGTACCCTCCATAGAGCCACAGCTGAGAGCTACCTTCCCCACTCCATTGCCACTGTCTTCCTGTACACAGCAAAAGAGCAGACAAAAAGAAGGAGTTCGTCGGGACACAAGGCACAGGAATCTGCAAGGCATTGGAGTTTGCTCTGACTCAAAAGTCAGTAAGACTGGAAATAAAACCCTGAGAAGGAACAAGTGCAAAAGGAGAACACAGCTTGGAGAGATCTATTTACAAAGGCTTTTATTCCTGTTCAGTTTCACCTTGAGTTCTCTCTTCACAGGTGTTTGAAAAGTGAGCTTCTCAGAAGCATTACTCATGCCTGTTTCTGCTCTAATAAAACCTGGGTTTTGTGGGGTTCCTCAGCATTTGCTGGTTAAAAAAAAAACAATAAGACAAAGAGGGGCCAAAAGTATTGCTCCTTGCTTTTCCCAAATGTCACTGCTGATTTGATGGCATGCAGAAGAGGTTGTCTGCAAGGAAATTTGTTCTGCTTCTTTAATTATAAGAGGAAAACCAATTTTTTTTGGTAGCAAGAGAAGTTTTATCTTTTTCTGCCAGAGCTACCCAGCCAGACCCCCCCAAACCTCATATCTTTTCAATCTTAGGCTACAGAGAATTTGACCAGATTCTAGACATTTACATATAAGAGCAAATAAGATTACTGCTTTTTAATATATTCAGGGAAACGTACTATAAAGGTCAAAACCAGAATGCTTTGCCTTAAGAAGTCATATATTTTAGTTCTATACGTGTTTACCTTCCATATCTTTCAGACTGAGAACATGACAGGAAATTTTCCTGATTGACACAGCTCTGTGAAGAAGACTGATGGAAGTGAAACTAACATTAATCACTGCTATGCTAAGCCTGTAATTTAGTAGTATGCTAAGAGAATTTTGTGTGGGAAAGTAAAAAGGAGAGTGGGGAATTATAGCAGTAATGTTGGACTGTCTGAATTGCCTGTAAAGGCAGTGCATTAGAAGATGTAAACAGAAAATTACCACAGCAGAGAAGACTCTTCTTTGCTGGAAGCCCAGGAGAATTACATTTTCTTAAGGAAAGAGATAAACTTAGTCATTAAGATCTCAATTAATCAATCTACCTTTTTAATTCAGTCCTGGAAGCTGAGAAAAGACAGAACTGGATGATTGATTTCTCAGGTATCTATAGAATCAATGAATGGACAAAACCAGTTTGACTTTCTTAAGGTTATAGAATCACAGAATGGTAAGGTTGGAAGGGACCTCAAAGATCATCTAGTTCCTACCCCCTGCCATAGGCAGGAACACCTCCCACCACTACAGGTCACTCAAGGACTCCTCCAACCTGACCTTGAACACCTCCAGGGAGGAAGCAGCCACAACCTTCCCAGGCAACTCGCTCCAGTGTCTCAAAGAATCAGTTAGAACTGGTTTGGTTTGTTCAAGGTAACTGAAGGTATTGGTAGGACCATTCTAAATCATCTCTGTTTACATCTACAATAACCTCATTTGGCTTGCCAGATAGGATGGGCATACTCCTTGCACAGCTCCACTAAGTCCACATGGTCATTTGGAGAGGCCTTGGCTGCAAATGTATCACTGTTCCTAGATTCCATCAATCCTAAAGCTGTCTGCAAGCTATCTGCCAATGGTACCAACAATGACTGCCTTTATAAAAAGTAATATTGTCATTAAAGGTCTCATAGGACCAGGAGGGTTAAATCATGGTAGTGTCAAACCTTCTGCTACCACAGCTGCCTGTGAGTAGGAAAACTTAGAGTCAGTGCTACACAAGTAGGAATCTACAATGGCTAAATATCACCTATAATTATTTTGCAGTATTATTTTAATAGTTGCTATTTAAGGAATTCAAACTGAGAATGCAGTCAGGAATAGAAATAAACTGTAATGAGGCAATAATTACCTCTTTCATACTAGAGAAAAGATTCTTTTAGAATATGAATATCCATGAAAAAGAGATTAGATGGGTGTTAGCCTAGATCTAAAGTCTTGAGGACAGATTGAGAAGAAACCACAGTTCTTATTTGCACTAAGTATTTATAATTCAAAGAAAGTCCTCAAGGACTCTGTTTCATATTCAGTTTTGTGAAAGTTACTCTTCTGGATAGTGAACTGCATTTTAGAATGGACTGTTTCAATTCTACAGTGCATTTGGTTTTTTAAAGGACAAATAATTATAGCATCACTTCAGTTGCAAAACACTATTTAGATCATCAAGTCAAATCACCAACCCAGCACTGCCAAGCCTGAGTCTTGCTTGTTTCAAACCCTTGGTCTGAAGGATTTGGAGCAGGTTTCTCAGTGCCTGGAGAACTGTAATGCTTTCCTCAGTTCACAGAAAAACACAAAAAAACAGAAGCCTCTTTGCTGAAGCTTCCCACAGAAATATTTAATGCAAGGCCACCATCTCATGTCAGATGGTTGAGGCAAAATGTTTTCATAAGCAGCTACTGCTACAGGCCTTACGTGCTCACATGAATGTCAACTCTGTCCGGTACCGTCATGGCTAGCAGGAAGACAAACCCCATAGATTTAGATATGGAAGCATTAAATTCAAAAAGATTCAATCAAATATTCATCAATAAGCTGACTCAGACTCAAGAAGTTTGAATGTGACAGTCTGGAGTAAACTGAAAAGGAAATGTCACTGCCTTACGTGGAATAATTCTCTTTAGTACAACTGAATGTGGAGGTCACTGCAACAGAAAGCTTTACAGCACAGAATTAGGCACATAACATATAAGAAAGCATAAGGACTCCTGCCCTTCTCACACTATTCCTGATTCAATCCTTTGGTGTTGAATTTACACCACTGATAACTCCAAAAAAAGTATTTGATTGTAATTAAATATCATTCCCACCTCGAGCAGCTTGCACTATAGTCTATAAAGGAAACTTTGCCCAGAAATTCAAGGCTTGCACTGCAACAAAACCAGCAATTAGTTGCCTCTCATTTAAACAAATGAGTGTTCTATAAAGAGAGGAGATGTTGCTGTTACATCAGGGAGTTGTGTCAGATACTTGAAAATTATTCCCACAGAACTAGTCAAAAGGTTTGGTCACCTAAAATCTTCAGAATCCATAAACAAACCACAGGCGAGAGGAGAATACAACCTGGCCTTAAAAACTGCTGCTACTTGCTGCCTTAAAATTATATTTATAGAACACTCTTTGGCTTGACACCAAATTTGTCAGTGCCAAAGCTGGCTCTACTGCTCAGAGGTTAATATAACTGCATGAAACAACCTTATTTGAGGCACCCATTTTCTTTTCCCCTCAGAAACATTAGAAAGGATAAACTTGAAAAGAAACAAAATAATATTCATTCCTTAGAATGGGTACTCTGATAATATAGATGCAGCAGTACCATCTAGGTTATCTGCATGCTGCACATAGATAAAGAGGAAAAAAAAATGGTCTCTCCAGCTAAATCCCTAACGCAGACAAAAATCAGAGGATTAAAGTGTTCCCACACATTATGGTAATGAGATTCACCTGTTAAGCAAATCCAGCTGATTAATACCTGCTGGTTTGGACTAAAACACAGAACTAATGATCAGCACAGCTAGCTTAATTTCTTACAATTTCCTTAAGGTGGTGATGTAAGTCTTGATGAGAGCTGGGGCTGCCCAGAACGTGGTGCATGATTTTCAATCAGAAGACGTGGGGGAGCAAAAAGCCCTTCTTCCTTTGCCCTTTTACTAGAGCCTTTCCTGCATTTCATCATTATGAAGAGTTTTAAAACACAGTATCACCAGGGTTGGAAGAGACCTCAAAGCTCATCAAGTCCAACCCATCACCACAGCCCTCAAGACCAGACCATGGCACCAAGTGCCACATCCAAACACGCTTTGAACACCTCCAGGAACGGTGACTCCATCACCTCCCTGGGCAGCCCATTCCAGCAGGCAATGACTCTCTCAGGCAACAACTTTCTCCTCGCCTCCAGCCTAAACTTCCCCTGGCACAGCTTGAGACTGTGTCCTCTTGTTCTGGTGCTGCTTGCCTGGGAGAAGAAAGCAACCTCCCCCTGTCCACAACCACCCTTCAGGCAGTTGTAGACAGCAAGAAGGTCCCCCCTGAGCCTCCTCTTCTCCAGGCTAACCAATCCCAGCTCCCTCAGCCTCTCTCCATAGGGCTGTGCTCCAGGCCTCTCCCCAGCCTCGTTGCCCTTCTCTGGACATGCTCAAGCACCTCAATGTCCTTCTTCAATGGAGGGGCCCAGAACTGGACACAGGACTCAAGGTGTGGCCTAAGCAGTGCAGAGTCCAGGGGGAGAATGAGCTCCCTGCTCCTGTTGGCCACACTCTTCCTGATGCAGGCCAGGATGCCATTGGCCTTCTTGGCCACCTGGGCACACTGCTGGCTCCTGTTTAGAACACTGCTTAATGCATTTATCATGCTGTCAGACCATCTAGTGCACTTCTTGCCCCTGTTACTTAACCAGCAACTGGGCATTACATATTTCACCCTCATTTTCTGAGTCAGATACTTTCCTCTCCTTCTGCAGTGTTAGAAAAGTTGGCTAGAAGGTTCTCTGAGGGAGAGCTAAGGGTAACTTTCAGTGGAAGGGATGGTAGATAAATGAGAGAGATGGGAAGGCTGAGGATACCTGCTGCAGGACAGAGGATTGCTCCTCAGTGAGTGGTGGCACAGGGACTGGTGGATTAGTGGCAAATCCTTTTATCTGCTCAGCAGACCAATGATGCTGCTTCCACTAACAGGAAGGATTCTAATTACAAACACTATTTTATAAGGTACATATGCCTGTGCAAACATGCATACGGGCTGAGCATCCAATTTTGGCTCATTTTTATAATGCTGTTTAAATCACCTCAATGTGATTTGAGCTGAGGCATGAGTAGCAGGATTTTGGCCTCTAGAAAGAGGATTGATTTTACCTTTTTTTTGCCCCACACATTCTTCTGCAGATACACTTGCAAAATCATGTGAGAAATACAGAAAGTTCCTCTGCTTTGGAGGCACTCCAAATTTACAGTATTAAAACCCCTGAGTCACTGAAACATTTGCCTAGAGGATGCCTGAAGGGATTGAACTTATCTTTACCTTTTAAGTTGCAGCTGCCTCACGTACTTCACTTTAATGGAAATTTAATGTAACTAATTTGTAAGTAGTGATATGCTCATGATGTACCTGCCTCCCATCTGTGCTTTTACCTGATGATGCATCAGAGAGCTCTGAGTCTAACCAGTGTCACATGGGGCCCCCTTTTTTGGGGTCTAAATGAAGACCCTTCATCAACACACCTTGTAGTTCCTGGCATTAAAAAGAATTTTTAGAAGTAAAAATAAATAAAAATAATAAAAGCAGCTACTATATATAGAATCATAGAGTCAAGTAGGTTAGAAGAGACTGCCAAGCTCATCCAGTCCAACCTATCATCCAGTACAAGCCGACCAACCATGGCACTAAGTGCCCCATCCAGTCTTGAACACCTCCAGGGATGGCAATTTCACCACCTCCCCAGTCACCCCATTCCAGTGCCAATCACTCTTGCTGTGAAGAACTTCTTCCTAATACCCAGCCTAAACCTGCCCTGGTGCAGCTTGAGGCTGTGTCCTCTTGTTCTGTCCCTGGGTTCCTAGCAGAAGAGCCCAACCCCACCTGGCTACAGCCCCCCTTCAGGTAGCTGTAGAGAGCAATGAGGTCTGCCCTGGGCCTGCTCTTCTGCAGTCTGCACATCCCCAGCTCCCTCAGCCTCTCCTCACAGGGCTGTGCTCCAGGCCCCTCACCAGCTTTGTTGCCCATGAGACTTTTCAAAATGTTTGTCTCCCATGCACTTCAGAACATGAAAGAGTCTCTTACAGCCATGGCAAGTACAACCAACAAGGGATGGAGGTGGAGTTTCTATGTGCTCCTCAGTCAGTTTGCATTAGCATTTCATGTCTGACTCTAAGTAAGCTCCTGTGTGTTTATACAGCAACAAACAGAAGTCAACTATCAATCAGCATCTTTAGCAAGATGAATTAAGTAGAACTGTTAAAATGATTGTCTCTCCTTATTGAGGCATTTTACACTCTGTGCTCATTGTTAGCCACTCAATTTTAAGGGTTAGAAAGGACCTTCAAAGATCATCAAGTCCATCCTTGCTACCAAAGCAGGGTCACCCAGGGAAGGCCACACAGGAAAGCACCCAGGCAGGTTTGGAAATTCTCTAAAGAATAAGAGAATCCACAGCTTCTCTAGACACTTCTGGAGCTCAGTAATTTAAGCAAGTTTTATTTTGGAGATGGGATGCCATCCAGAGGGACCTAGACAGGCTGGAGATGTGGGTACAAGCCAACCTCATGAAGTTCAACAAGATGAAGTGCAAGGTCCTGCAGCTGGGTCGAAGCAATTCCCAGCACAAATCCAGGCTGGGCAGTGCCTGGTTAGAGAGCAGCCCTGAGGAGAGGGACTTGAGGGTGCTGGTGGACAAGAAGGTCAACATGAGCCAGCAGTGTGCACTTGCAGCCCAGAAAGCAACTAGAGCCTGGGCTGCAGTAGAAAACGTGTGGCCAGCAGGTCAAGGGAGGTGATCCTGCCCCTCTGCTCTGCTCTGCTGGGACCCCATCTGGAGTACTGCATCCAGTTCTGGAGCCCCTGGGACAAGAGGGATGTGGAGATGCTGGAGCATGTCCAGAGAAGGGCCACAAGGATGCTCAGAGGACTGGATCTGCTCTACTATGAGGACAGACTGAAAGAGTTGGGGCTGTTTGGTCTGGAGAAGAGAAGGCTCCCAAGTGACCTTATTGTGGCCTTCCAGTACCTGAAGGGGACTACAAAAAAGCTGGGGAGGGACTTTTCAGGCTATCAGGTAGGGACAGGACTAAGGGGAATGGAGCAGTACTGGAGGTGGGGAGATTAGGACTGGAGGTGAGGAGGAAATTCTGCAGCATGACAGTGGTGAGAGCCTGGCATTGGTTGCCCAGGGAGGTGGTTGAGGCCCCATCCCTGGAGGTGTTTAAGGCCAGGCTGGATGAAGCTCTGGACAGCCTGATCTAGTGTGAGGTGTCCCTGCCCATGGCAGGGGAGTTGGAACTAGATAATTCTTGTGGTCCTTTCCAACCCTGACTGAGTCTATAATACATCACGTTCTTCTGGAAAGAACTGACTTAAAAAATCCCAAAAACCAAACCAAACCAAACAAACAAAAAAAAAGATGGAAACATCTGATGGTTTCCTCTCCTACTATTTTGCATGATTTCCCTTGCATTCTTCAAAATGGTGATGAATTAGGTTCATGTGGGAGATGGTTTTCATCAGGTGATTATAGTTTTGATTCCATTAGGAAAAGCTGCAATGCATCATTAACAGTGAAATGTGTAGAGCTTGCTGGAAATAACTCTAGTGACAACAGAAAATATAAGTTCAGACTTAGACAATTTGCACTGCTAGAGACAAAATACAGCTGAAGAGATAAGAAATACTACATGCCTCTGTGTTTAATAGATGTGGAGTATTATGTGTTTGGGTCCATTTGTTTTCCTTTGTCATCCTGAGCAATGGCAGTCTGCTTCTCAGATACTGTCAGATAACGTTTGAAAGGACCTTTTGCTGTGAAGTTGTCCCAGGACTCCACTGTAAAGTTCTCTGAAGTGTCTGAAATGGGCAGGTAAACTCCCTCCTGAAGATAAACAGCTGCTCTGCTGGAGGATTGCAGCAGCATGCTGCCTCCACAGCTAGTGCTTACAAGCTATTTTCCTATCTATTTTGGTTCAGTTGCAACACACACTTCTTTACTGGCATCATTCCTTGCTCATTTGTGTCCTCAGGTGGAAAGAGCCAATTTTAGAGCCCAAAGCCTTCTGAATGCCATGCAGTCATGACTAATTTATTCTTGTTGATAAGTATACTTCGCCACAAAGTTACAATCATGACTGAAAATCTACAGGCACTGGAAAAAGTTTACACCAGATTTTATTAAGAGTTTGATCCAAAGCAGCTAAGTGAAGCTATTCCAACAATTTAATCACATTTAGTCCCTAAATATTTTCATTTGATACAAATATATAGGATGAATAGTCTGGCAGAGGGAATATATGCAACCACCCACACATACACAATTAGGTATGTACAGGCAGACACACACACACCCACAACCATCTAATATATATATGGAAGTGTGGGTGGTTTATATACATGAATTATGCACGAATCACCCTCTGCAGCTTTGGGTTTGGCCTAGTTCTCAATGTACAGACTGAGTACACCACTTTCTGACGTGAGTGTGAGTCCTTTTGTGAATGTCTGATTTAAACTGCAATCATCATAGCTCATTGTCCTGCAGAAGTTTAGTCTCTTCTTTCCTCGTCTACATGGAGGATAATTGCTTTTATTCAGTGAACTTTGCATCAGGTTTATGATGACATCAACCTTAAAATACTATATTTTGCATATTTATACGTTTAAAATATGTAAAATGTTACCTTTCATTATATATGTATATATATATATATATGAGCATTCTTGTTCACACAGGGTATGGAAACATGAAACACTCTATGTAGGAAGAGTATTGACAGTATGTAGGAGAATACTATAGAATCATAGAATGGTGAGGTTAGAAGGGACCTCAAGTATCATCTAGTTCCAACCCCCTGCCATAAGCAGGGACACCTCCCACTAGCACAGGTCATTCAAGGCCTCATCCAACCTGACCTTGAACACCTCCAGGGAGGGAGCAGCCACAACCTCCCTGGGCAACCTGTGCCAGTGCCTCACCACCCTCACTGCAAACAACTTCCTCCTAACATCCAGTCTAAATCTCCCCTCTGCCANCACTCCAACACTTCCATGTCCTTCCTGTGCTGGGTGCTCCAGAGCTGTACACAGTGCTCCAGGTGGGGTCTGAGGAGAGCAGAGGAAAGGAGTAGAATCCCCTCCCTTGCCCTGCTGCCCACACTGCTCTTGCTGCAGCCCAGCACACAGTTGCTGTCTGGGCTGCACTCACACTGAAGGTTCATGTTGAGTTTTTCATCACTCCAGACCCCCAGGTCCTTTTCCTCATGGCTGCTCTCAGCCATTCCCCACCCAGACTGGAGCTGTACTTGGGATTGTGCCTACCCAGGTGCAGGACCTTACACTTGGCCTTGTTGAATGTCCTGAGGTTGGCCTGGGCCCATCTCTGCAGCCTGTCCAGGTCCCTCTGGATGGATCCCTGCCCTCTAGCAAGTCAACTGTGCCACACAGCTTGGTGTCATCTGCAGACTTGCTGAGGGTGCACTACTGAAGATCATTTTCTCATTGCTCTTTCTTGAGAAACTGGTTCTCAAGACCTGCCAGTTTACTATTCCTGGGCAGAAGGAAGATTGTACAGTGTGTTGTCTGATCATCCCATTTTATATTTGACATATGTTAAAATATTGAACCTATATTTAACTTCCACGTTTGTTTGTTTTTCAGCACAGAAAACAAAGGGAAATAGAGGAAGAAAAGGGAAGGAAAGAGAAAAGGGGAAAGGAATAAAGCAAAGAATACACTATATGGAGATGGAAAATAATCACTAGCATCATTAACAAAGAAAAAAGAAAGCATATTGTAATTCACCATATATGAGCTAAAATCCTATGATAAACATGATACACTTGATCAAACAGCACATTCACAGAAATGCTGACATAGTGACAAAGGCAACTTCATGCTTCCATACAATCATGCTCCACTCCAATATTTACTGGTGTTCAAGACCTGAACGAACACAAAACATGCTTCTGTTTGGTTCAAGGACAGCTTCTATTTAAGAATCCACTTGTCTGTACAAAATAGCTGCTTGTGCTCTGGGCTTTGCATAAAGCTATCTGTGACACACTCCTTGTACTTTGGAAGATTCAGGTATTGTGTTTTCTAATACTTTACTGCATGCCGGTAAAACCCTTTTGGGTCCCAACAGCTTGCAGGTGTTCTTTACAACAGCTCGGGTTTGCTGTTACACTGTTAATCTTTAGAGAGAGATTTTGTTGGAGGAGCTATGAGCAGAGTGGAAAGGGTGAAAATAAAGGAAATAAGCAGTAGCTATACAGCTATACAGCTCCTGCACATGGCTTTACTTGTAAGATTTGGTGGGGCCTCAGATCCTCCCTTAGGTCACAGAAGCCATGCAGTGTGCTGATTTCACAAAGGATGAAGCTGCAGCTTCATTCTCTTCTGGCAGTGTGGGTGGAGAGTGCAGCAAAGGATTCGAGCTCCTAATTCAGCACACAAAGATGACTTCCCTCATATGTGTGTGTGTGTGTGTGACCTGCACAACAGCAAGGCAGAATTATGGTCTCTATTCTAGACAGCATCCAGAGACAATAACCTGCATAAGGACATTGAAAGGAACAGAGCAGGTGAGATACAAGGCATTTCACTAAAAAGTGCATCATGTGCTTTTATGTCTGTTGTTAGTTCCAGGTTGCATGCAGAGGTAAGGAATAATCAGTTGAAGCCAGACTAAGTAAACAGAAGTGAACGTTAAAGAACTTTTCCTGCACACATTCAACCCCTAATCGAACCCTAGAGACTGGAACAGCTTCTCCCTGCCTCCTGCACTCTGAGTCTGTCTGCTTGGTCTTGCTCATTCTGAATGTTATACTAAACACATGCAATCCAAGCTGAATCTGAGTTAGTTTTGAACTCATAGCCAATTGGTGACTGAGCCAGGACACTGATACCTCTGTGGTTATTTCAGGAAGAAGTTGTCCAAATCACAGCCTTAAGGGCTAGATGGTGACTGGTGTGAACTGTGCCAATAAAGGAAATAAAAAGATAAGACCTGAAGAGAGATTAAAAAGGGAAACTGTGAGTGATTGATTATCGGTAAGGGTGTCACAGGATTTGAGAACATACATATGCTGTCAAGAGGCCTTCAGCATCTTGGTCTAGTGTAAGGTGTCTCTACCCATGGCAGGGAGGGGTGGAACTAGATGATCTTTAAGATCCCTTCCAACTCAACCCATTCCGTCAATCAATGGAACATCTGGTGAGCCAGAGGTAGGAACCAATCCCTTGAGTTCTGTCTCAAATTGCCAAGTCCCCAGTCCATCCTCCTGATGCCACGCAGATGCTGTAAGAACAATATTAGAGTGCTGTGCAGGTATAGAGCATTTTCCTGCTGGTCGAGGAGTGATGAAGGACTGAGCACACAACTCTGGGTTCAAGTTCCCACCTTATCTAAGATGTCAGCCTACAGAGTTGCAATATCTGAATGATCTGCAGGAGATAAGTCCCCCTGTGCCCTTTCATCTCCCTGTCCAGAGAAAGGAAGCAAACGCCATAAAAGCAATCAGTCTCCAACCTGCAAGCCTTTCAGCAATGCAGCCACTCACACAGAATGTTAGGGGCTGGAAGGGACCTCAAAAGCTCATCCAGTCCTACACCAGGTCACACAGGAACACATCCAGGTGGGTTTGGAATATCTCTTCAGAGGGAGACCCCGCAACTCCCCTGGGCAGCCTGTTCCAGGGTTCTGTCACCCTCACAGGGAAAAAAATTCCTCCTCATGTTTACATGAAACTTCTTATGCCTCAGTTTCCTCCCATTGCCCCTTGTCCTGTCACTGGGCATCACCCAGCACAGCCTGGCTTCAGCCTCCTGGCACTCACCCTGCACATATTGATAAACATTGAGGAGGTCACTTGTCAGTCTCCTCTTGTCCAAGCTTAAGATCCCCAGCTCCCTTAGGCTCTCCTCATAACAGAGATGTTCCATTCCCTTCATCATCTTTGTGGTTTTGTGCTGGACTCTCTCAAGCAGTTCTATGTCCCTATTGAACTGAGGGGGCCAAAACTGAACACAGTGCTCCAAAGGTGGCCTCACCAGGGCAAAGCAGAGGGACAATCTGCCTAATTGTGAAACACACAATCTACATTTGGGGAGTTTGGGCAAACTGGGATTTTGGTGTTCTTCAGATTAACAAAATGGGTGCCTATGTGCACTCAGATCAGTTTATGCCTTCATTAATATAAACTGCAGCTATGTAACAGAAGTCATCACAAAGCATTTAATGTCTGCAACAATACAAGTGAGGAAAGTCTGTATGAGAACATAAAGAACACAGATCAAGTTAATGTGAATACAAATTCAACCAGAATGACTGTTGAGGGAAGTTTCTGTCAAATTTACCATCTGATGTGTGTCATTATTCAGAATTTTATGAAGAGGACAAGCAACATAACCAAAAGTTCTGAAAAACAGCAACTTTTAGTTAACTTTTTGTTGTCAGAAGGCATTACCTCATTTGTCTCCAGCAATGATTTCAGTACCTCACAACAGTTTACAATACATCCCCGTTTACCTATGCCACTCAGGCAGCAAACTGCAGTATCCTGATCTGGCTTAGGACTATAAATTGAGTGTGGAGAACCACCTATAGGTTAACTGTTGGACCTGGGAAGCCTGGCCAGCTCTGTTTCTGTGTGCACTGCTGCAGAGCAGTGAGATGTGGAGTGACAACCTCATGGGCTGGTATGTCCATGTGTCGGCAACTCGGGAGACTGGGATTCAGGGACAGCTGGTGGGAAGATTGCAGCAGTGTCCGAGACCAGCTCCTGGAGGCATCCAATCTTGACATATATTTCCTACTTATACATCTGTGTAACACACATATAGGTACAAATGCATCTACTTCTCACTAGTGAGCCTCCATCCTGCTCAGGCAGTCCATTGGTGCTGTCTGTGTTCACATGAGTGCCTCACATGTCTAACTGTGATGTGTGTGGCCAGTTATGTATATATGAACCATATAAATACATCCATATACACACACAGATGTATAAACATGGTGTACCTCCCAGCAACACACCTACAACTTTGCTACTGAATCTGGGGACATGGCAGTGCAGCAGGCTCAGCTTTCTCACTCTATCAGGTAAGTTTTCAGTTAGTTAATTATTTACAAATGTTCTGATTAACCCTTCAGCAATATACAGCATGTGCCAATGTATCAGAATCTGAGCTGTGGAGCAAGCGCCCATCAGCAACGGCTGGATCAGCAGCTTTGCAGTCCCATTTTTCCTGCTATTAGAGAGGACCATTAGCTTAAAATGTGGCAAGCCTGTCTTTTTCCTTCCAAATAATATCCGTATGGTAATGAAATTGCATCAGCATCTCTGCACTTTTGCTTACTCCAGTGATTTTAATATACTATTGTGAGTATTTCAGGTAGCTTGAATAAGCAAATATTTGTGTAGACTGTATAGAGAAAACCATTTTGGCTTTATGGTTGCAAGGTAGATTATTAAATTCCCACACCCTCCCCTGTCCCCTGTTTTGTCCTCCCTGTTTGAATCTTTATGACTGCTATTTTTTTGTTGTTGTTGGTTGGATTTTTTTGGTTCCCAAAGACATACCAGTTGATCATCTGCTTAGTTGGGATCAGCCAACTTGTCCTTTCACATACCAAATCCATAAATTGCCTTTCTGAAGAAGCTTTCTAAATGAGAGTGCCTGTGGTGTTCTTGTAAAAATGTCTGCTCCACTGTAACCTGAACTATGATAGGAATTCCTAATGATTTGTTTTATTTTTATATGTGTTCCACTGCTTTCCTTTGTGTTACATAACCTAAGGTTGCCAATGCTTTAGATTCAGAAATCTATGATTCTCCCTTACTGTCCATGCACAGGATGATGTCCTGTTTAATTCATTAAGGCAGTACTGCAGCACAGGGTGCACAAAGTCCACGTGGGTAGCTTAAAGAATGTCCAAGTCTATTTTCTACTTCACAGCTTTGAGCAGATTGAGAACAGGAGATATTCTAAGTCTCCTGAGCAGCAGAATATACTGTTGTTTTGACTGAACACTGTGACATGCCAAAGCTACTGAAACATTTCAAAGCTTGTGTACCTCCACTTGGCAAAATGGCTCAGGATACCCTCTTTTACAGACTTTTGGAGACAGGAGCAGTGATAGAGAATGTACTATAGGCAGCTTCCTACTTCTTTAATAAAGGCAGAAACAACCAGAAGCACTTCTTTGTGGTTGACACTGATTCCTCATTACAGCAGGTAGAGAAACTATGCAAGGCAACAACAGAGTGCGTAAGAGGCAGTGGAGGGGAAAAGCATCTTACTCTATGAGGATCTCTTGTAACACACAACCGCTGAGGAGGAACGAGGAGGAAGAATGAAACAGACAAAAGAAAGAAGCTCAATCACTAGTAAATGTCACCCAAAAGCGAGGTTAGCCCTATTAAGACTCTTTTTTAAGGCAGGACTGTGATGGTTTGGGAGTTCCCTGCCCCCCTCCACTTTGTAAAATCCCCCAGACTAGACTCAGCCAGCTGGAAGTTAAGGACTGAAGCTCTATTTACAGCTCAGCACAATGTACAAGCAGAGATATACACAATAGACAGGAATAGTTACAGAAATAGACAAGTTAAAGGTAATACAGAAACACAACTCCCTTCCCAGAAATCAGAGGTCCCAGGAGGGGCTCCCAACCACCCTTACACCTTCTTCCCACCCCTGTACCTTACCCCACAGTTTGGCTTATGTGCAAGGTGAGTTTGGAGGGCATTTAGAAGGAAAGTGGTTAGTTAAGTTAGCAGAGAAGTCCAGACCAAAACATCTAGAATGCCTGAGACTCTCTGGGAGAGTGCCTTATCTGTGTTTATGTTCTTATTCTTATACACCTCAGCAAGCTTATGGGTGAAGCAGACATCACCATTGTGTTCTTTTCACAGCCCATTTTCTCCATCAAAATATTCCAATTAGCACTCAAACCAGCACAATCACACTACCTAATTAAAAAAATTATTACTGTTAAACCAAGAAAGTCCAGCTGCAATTTTATAAGTCACAATAGGACTTAGAAGATATGTTTTCAGAAAGATGATTTAGGAAATAAAGCCACTTACGCCCTCTGAGTGGTGTTGCAACGGATACAGTTCAGCAGTACACACTGCATGGTGTAATTGAATGGCAACAGAAGGACTTGTTCCTGTTGCTAGTCCTATAAACTGATCAGTCACCTATTGAAAATAATGTCATGCATGGCCAAATTAAAATTAATCTTTCCTAAGCCTCCCACTCTCTTGAGCATCATCAAAGATTTTTTCATAAAAGCTGTAAAGCACTAAGCCAAGAGGAAAAGAGAGCCTGGTAGTCAGTAAAAGAGCACCCCTCACATTCTTCCCTGCCAGCTCATGTATGATACTCTTTTCCAATCTCACAGTGATTATGAGAAAGATAAAGGCAGATTCAATCCTTCTAACAACAAATAGCTAGGGAGCACAAGGATTAAGAAATGCTGTCAGCTATAAAACACCAAGGAATCCTCCTGACCAGGGTGAGGGAAACCAAGCAATAAATAGTAGGTCATAGAAAAACATCACCTTAGTGAAAGCAGCACAAATGCAGCCCAGGCAGCCGGAGTACTATACTCAACCCTCTTTAGAAAAGCAGTTTACCATGCAGTACCTGGGGGGAAGAGTTACATTGGAGCCACATTCTTACAGCTTTAGAGTCAACAACGTGCACAGCAAATAAAAACCCAGCATAAACAAAAACCCTGCTGCATCCTGAAGGCTTTCAGAGTTCCCATCAGTTGTTCCAACAATGCTTGCCATAAAGGGCAAAGAAAAATAACTAAGAGCCCTCAAGTATTGAAGGGTTATAAAAGCATATTTATTGGCACACCTTTACAGCACCAAGAAAAGAATGATGCTAAGAATCACAAAAGAGTCTTGATGGAAACTCTTCCACAGATAACTGCAAGATAGTTTACAAGTCTTAACCCCAATAGATGAAATCAAACCACTTAAAGATATGGGAAATTAAATACTTCTATATTTGGGAGAAAAATTACTGTATTAAAAAACAAAGAGTGGAACAGAGGACTTTGGTTTCTGTTTCTTGTTGGCTGATGCAAGAGACAGGTAATTTTGATTCACACAGTGACAGTTTCCTTGTCAATCCCTGTGCAAGCAAATGATGTATTTGAAGCAGTAATAAAAGGGGAAGGGAATGGAAAAAAATCCGAACTGTGGACAAAGCCTAATTAGATAATACAGGTATAAATAAGCAACCATTTGAAAACTAAAGTTATGGTCATGTTTCTAAATCCTTCCTGACTCATCTATGGATAATTGTAGGCTGGTGAATAGCAGGTACATTTCCATGTTGACTTCCAAGACTGCTATTTTAAAGTGAAATGAAACAGAAGTGTCACAGCACCATCAGTAAGACTAAAACTGCATAAACAAAACCAGAAACACCTCATTATCTTCTGCTGCTCAAGCATCCTTTTCCTTCTGATAAGATGAAATTTCACTCTCTTGGAAAGTTGAATGATGGTTTAAATCTGGTAATTATATTTTGTAGCTCTCATGGAAGAGAATGTCTTAAAGAAAACATTTCCTCATCTAACTTCAAGATTATTCTTTTCATACCAGATACAAGGAAAGACAAAAATAACTAATTGTTACTTGCAATGTGATAATTAACAATGATTATTTGCACCTGGGGTTCCATCATACATGCAGCCAAATGCTCTATTTCTCACTTGACAGCTAACTGCAAGAAAGATTTTTCTGTTTTTCACTTTAGAATAGACATCCTTGTATGTATGTGAGCATATGAAAATGGAACTCATCTTGCCTAAATTCCAACACCTAGATTCCAGCTATACTTTTTAGAGTCAGTGAAGAAAAACTGATATTGCTAGAATGCACTTCCTTTTATTGTAAAGCAGTGATCTAAGGGTGATTGCAAGAAATATGCTTTAAGAGCACTTACTGTACTTATTAGGAAGGGAATAGGCTTGGTGTTCATACTACATTAACAGATAAATCCAACTCTTAGCTTGGGTGGCAGTAGAGGCAAAATATTTGACTTAAAAAGTAATAAAGAATTTTATTTTTTTTTAAGAGATTGAGTGAGACAATATGAAATACTCTAATTTACACAGTGGTAGCTGATAATGAGGAACCAAGCAAGGTGTTTCTCCTGGAGAGAACAGAATGTGTGGCTTTCAGAGCAGTGGATAAAGTCCTCATTTACTGCTTGATGAAATCAGCAAGCCACAGAATGAGATGATGCCTTTTCCAGGTGTAAAAAGGTTGTACAAAACAGCACAAGACCTGACACTGAAATTTCACACTGAGTTTCCTAAAGATTATAACAGTAACAGAATGGAAAATTCTGTTAAAAGGCATGGTGCTGCTCACAGCATCACCAAGGTTGGAAGAGACCTCAAAGATCATCAAGTCCAACCTGTTACCACAGACCTCAAGACCAGACCATGGCACCAAGTGCCACGTCCAAACCCGCCTTGAACACCTCCAGGGACGGTGACTCCACCACCTCCCTGGGCAGCCCATTCCAGCAGTCAATGACTTTCTCAGGCAAGAACTTTCTCCCCACCTCCAGCCTAAACTTCCCCTGGCACAGCTTGAGACTGTGTCCTCTTGTTCTGGTGCTGCTTGCCTGAGAAAAAAAAGCAACCTCCCCCTGGCTACAACCACCCTTCAGGCAGTTGTAGACAGCAAGAAGGTTTCCCCTGAGCCTCCTCTTCTCCAGGCTAACCAATCCCAGCTCCCTCAGCCTCTCTCCATAGGGCTGTGCTCAAGGCCTCTCCCCAGCCTCGTTGCCCTTCTCTGAACATGCTCAAGCACCTCCATGTCCTTCTTAAATTGAGTGGCCCAGAACTAGACACAGGACTCAAGGTGTGGCCTAAGCAGGGCAGAGTACAGGGGGAGAATGACTTCCCTGCTCCTGCTGCCCACACTATTCCTGATGCAGACCAGGATGTCATTGGCCTTCTTGGCCACCTGGGCACACTGCTGGTTCATATTTAGGCAGGTGTCAATCAGCACCCCCAGATCCCTTTCTGTTTGGCTGCTCTCCAGCCACTCCTACCCCAGCCTGTAGCTCTGCATGGGGTTGTTGTGGCCAAAGTGCAGCACCTGGCACTTGGATTTGTTGAACTCCATCCCCTTGGACTCTGCCCATCTGTGCAGGCAGTCGAGGTCCTGCTGCAGAGCCCTTCTGCCCTCCAACCCATCCATTTTACAGCAGGAGTTTCTTATCGTTGCATGAATCCTTTCTGATTCCACTATCTAAGATAGAAAAGATGCAAGTGTATTTCCTCTCCTTCAATTTTGGTAATTGTTTACATCCATTTAATTTTTGTCAGTCTTGCAGGACTGTTTGGTAGTTCATGTAAGAATTAAATGCCCTCCCTAGACATATAAGGGTTTATAATTGGTGGCCATATACAATGGTTAGAGTAAGACTTCACAGTCTCTAGGTCCTAGCATCAGGCTGCCAGGAGAGCAGACCAGGTTCCATTCACTCAAGAAAATCTTCTAACAGTCAGCCTGACAGAATGTTTCTTAAAATGCCAATGTCTGAATTCCTGTTGACAAAGTCTCATTCTCCTAAAGTTTCATCTTTCAGTTTTGCCAGTATGTGTACTTTTCTGTCTCTTCTCTGCTTTCATTTCCTTCAAGTTATACTTTAAAAACTTGTAGAATGCTCTTCCCTTGGAAGAAACACTGTAGGTAGTGCCAATGTGTAGCTCTGGCTGGTGAGGGTGAAACATAAACTTGTTACTGGCCACAGCTATAGGACTACCAAGTTCTCCTGCTGGAATATTGCCTTGCCTATTATACTAAATCCTGAAGAAGACACAACAGGATACTGGAATGGCTACTGGAATGGGCTGCCCAGGGAGGTGGTGGAGTCACCGTCCCTGGAGGTGTTCAAGGCACGTTTGGATGTGGCACTTGGTGCCATGATCTAGTCTTGAGGTCTGTGGTGATGGGTTGGACTTGTTGATCTTTGAGGTCTTTTTCAACCTTGGTGATACTGTGATACTGTAACTCCATCTGTGTTACCCTGTACAGTACATACTGCTAATTCTGATAGCACTGAACACTATTGCTTTTTTTCTGTGGACAAATGAATCCACCATATATTTATTTTCTAGCATCTTGACTGCATGCTGAGATGGTATAGCTAAAAAAATTGTTAGTTTGCTCAAATACACATTTAAAACCCCCAGTTTAACAACATTGCCTCTCATGTCAAGAAGCGTGCATTACTGCAGGTAAATGTATTTTTACACAGAGCAATGTGGGGTTTGGGTTTTTTCTTCTACTACAAAAGTTTTACTCTGGCTTGCATCCCCCAACTTCTGTTTCTGAAAAGTTGGGAAGACCTTTATAGTTGTGTCCCAACACCTTCTTAGCACTGACCTCTCTATATTTATATGACGCTTTTTTTGCTGGCACAATGCAAAATGTGAACTGGACCAGCAACACATGAGGCAAATGTATACTTTGATTTATTCTTCCATCTTACAGTTCAGGAACAAAGCCAATAACTGAGGAAAGGGGAAACCAAAGAACAGCCTTAGTTCTGTAAACTATACATTAATTTTCCTCACATCATCTGTACAGTGAAATGCACATGCCACTATATTCTATTACAGTCACTTTGCCAGAAGTCAAAACTGCCCCTGGAGAGAAGCAGCATATTGTGGCAGTTCTGTGAAGCCTCTCAGATAAAAGGCAGCAGTTACTGGCAGCACCCTTTTCTTGCCTGTTGGTATCATATATAAAGGACCTTGCAAAAAGAGTGAGACACACCAGTATATCCTGAGACCCTACAGTTGTCTACAGTCTTGGTCATTGTGAAGAATGAAGAAACATGAGTGCAGTTTTAGCTTTGTGTGTCAAAGTCATTTTCACTCCATCTGAAGGGAATGTCTTCCCTAAAAATACAGAAAGATCAGAAAGCAAAATGTTCATTGAGAACAGTCTCTGAAGCTTCAGCAGCAGCCACATAAACATCAATCACTACTGACTCATTTTTGGAAGCTGCCTTTGGTTGCATTAAAGACTACCAGTCAATTAGGGACAAAAAAGAAGTGTCAAAGACTCCACTTGCTGCAGCCTTTGTATCAAGTGCACCCTGTTACACTCTTGGGTCTTCTACAAGGCCTATGACTTCAAACATATTGTAGAGCACATAGTTACTAATACCGATAGGGAAAACAGGCTAAGGAAACTGCTCTGCTCGACAAATACTGGTAGCTAAAGCCTTTTCAGTGGTTTTGTGTAACTACAGACAAGCAGCATCCACCTGAAATAAAAATACTCCATCTCCCATCCAATGTAGATGGGGATGAAAGAAGTCTGTGCTTTACATTTTAAGTAGTGGTGGTGGGAGTAACACTAACACTGTTCATTTGGAAATACAATCTAATGCTGCTGTGAAAACAAGTCAGAATTTCTATTTATATCTCCCCTATCTCCCAGCCTGGGAGAAGGGAAATGAAGAATGTGGTAGCCTCCCTCTAGCACCTTGACACTATTTAAAAAAAAA
>VWZE01015222.1:475734-521899 GCA_013396675.1 Eubucco bourcierii
CCAGGCGGTCGAGGTCCTGCTGCAGAGCCCTTCTGCCCTCCAACCCAGCAACATCAGCCCCCAGCTTGGGGTCATCTGCGAACTTGTTGGTGACTGACTCAATGCCCTCGTCCAGATCATCACTGAAGATGTTACAGAGGATGGGGCCCAGCACTGATCCCTGGGGCACACCGCTAGTGACTGGCCTCCAGTCATCTCTCTGCTGAGATTCACAAATAAAAGGCAGGGTTTCACAGATGTTGATAACGTATTCACGTCAATGCTGAAGGAATTATTCAAAATGAATAAATTAAATTTTTTTTTTAAATACTTAGAATTAGAAAGTTTGAAGCTGAAAAAGACCTTTTGAGGTCATACAGCTCAACCTTCTTGTTCAAGCAGAGCTACTTAGTAGTGGTTGCCCAGGATCACATCCAGACAGCCTCTGAATATCTCCAAGGGAGCTTCTTTGGGAAACTCATGACAGTGCTCAGTCAACCTCACAGTAAAATCTTCTTTCCTGAGGTTCAGAGGGAGCCTCTGTTTTGCTGTTGTGCTGTTGACTCTGGTCCTGTCACTGGACACAACTGAAGTCTTGCTCTTTTTGCCATCTCTCTTTGTGTACTTTTAGACATTTGTGAGATTCCCTCTGAGCTTTCTCTTCTCTAAACTAAGCAGTCCCAGACCTCTCAGCCTTTCCTCACAGGAAAGATGCTCCAGTCCTTTAATTGCCTGTGTGGATTTCCTCCAACATCAACATCACAAATCTAACATGAAGACAGTTTCTCTTAAAAATCTTTTGCAACATATCACCAGTTGCAATCTGTTTTACGTAATCAGTGGGAATAGTTCTTCAGACCGTTTTAGAACCTGCCCAAGCCCAAGGAAGTTTCAAAAATAAAGACAAAGAAATGAGGGGGGAAAAAAAGAAAACAACAACAACAAAAAAACACTACAAAGAATTAGCTAGCTCCATGGTAATAAAAACACTGACAGTCTGAAGTCTGTAGCAAGTAAGAAGTATCATGAGGTGACTGTTGGCTGTCTGCAGAAGATGTGATAAAATGAAGTGATAAAATCCTTGGCTCAGGGAGCTCTGCAGAGCACCTAGAAGCCACAAAAAAGTGAATTATGAAGATAAAATATAGTGGGGGAAAAAAAAAAACCAAAAAAACACAACAACAAACAAATCAAAAGGATGTCCTGATCTAACAAGAACATGACCAAGGTAAGAGAAGCACCACAAGGATTCAGACATTCCTATGGCAACCCTCAAAATCTAATCAAACCTCATTTAACCACAAATTTCCTTCCCTGTAATAGACATAGAGTCCATTTGACACATATATATTCTATAGTTCTTGATGATAAAAATCACACATATCTCTCTTTTTACATTTTGAAGCATCATGGTGAGCCAGAATTGCTCTTCACACTCTTTGTAGGGGCTCTCTTGCCCACCTCCTGTAAGAAGCAATTGTTACAGGCAGCAGAACAAGCTTGTTACAGAACAAGCTGAACTAATTTTCCATAATTGCTTTTAAACAGAAATACAATGCCTAGCTCAAATAAAACTGTGCTTAACGTGGTCACCATGCCCTATGTGCTCTTTTAAGCTGTAATCATGTAGAACATGTGAGGCATCCAGGGGAAAGGCAAGGGGAAGACACATGCAACAGGCAACAAATGGATTATGCTAAGGGTTATCTTGAGGACTGGAAGCTCCTCTCCCTGTTCAACTTTTCCAGCCTTGTCTCCAATTACACCCAAAACACACAAAAGCAGAACAGTGTGAAGATTTGTAAAGATTGTTAGCGAGCAGCACTTCCAAAAAGACAACTTGCATTTCTCATGATACTTGTTAGTTCAATCAGCTGCAGGCAGTCCTGGTTGCTGCTGTATTTCTTACACTGACTTACACAGACATCTTTGTGCAAAGAGGTTTTATCCAAGTATCAAAAGATCAAATCCATTTCATGATTGCATTTATCAAAGTATCTTATCAATCTAATGATTACATTTTCAGCTTCCCAAGGGGATGAACTGCCAATGAACTGCCTTAATTCTTCATTTATTATAACTCACTGAAAACTAACAGCACAACTCTTGGAGTTCGGTAGGGGAAAAAAAAAAAAACGTGACTGAGCCATAAACCACAAGCCAGATTGCAAATAAATTATAACAGAAACTAAGTCACATAACTGCTTTATAAAAAAAAGGGACATGACTGTCAATTAGATTTTATTTCTGAATACACTTTCAACAGATGTAATGTTAGTTTATTACCTCCAGGTCTTTATGATATTCTAAAATCTCAGCATATATCGAGAAACAAGGAATAAGACACAACCTCCTGTTAGTAAATTGCTTTCTTTCCTCAGGCTCTTCTCTTGCAAAATACAATCTATTTAACACTGCTTTACATTAAAAAGCAATTCTATGGCTGTGAGCTGGCATCTCTTGTCACAATTGTGCTCCGATAACAAAAGCTGCCATGTGTCTCATCTCTTAACCACCTTGTAATTGTCCTAAATCTCCACCATCCGTGTATCCTCTCTCAGGTTAATGTAATGAGAGTGAGAGGCCTCGAGCACAAGCCCTATGAGGAGAGGCTGAGGGAACTGGGACTGTTTAGCCTGGAGAAGAGGAGGCTCAGGGGGGACCTTATTGCTGTCTACAACTACCTGAAGGGTGGTTGTGGCCAGGAGGAGGTTACCTTCTTCTCTCAGGCAACCAGTGACAGAACAAGAGGACACAGTCTCAGGCTACGCCAGGGCAAGTTTAGGCTGGAGGTGAGGAGGAAGTTCTTCACTGAGAGAGTAATTTGTCACTGGAATGGGCTGCCCAGGGAGGTGGTGGAGTCACCGTCCCTGGAGGTGTTCAAGGCACGTTTGGACATGGCACTTAGTGCCATGGTCTAATCTTGAGGGCTGTGGTGATGGGTTGGACTTGATGATCTCTGAGGTCTCTTCCAACCCTTGTGATACTGTGATAATATGTTCGTTAAGTTCTTTGATTGTCAACTGGCAGATAATGAATGCTAATATTCCCATCAGCAATACAAGAGCTTGCAGGTATAGTGGTGCACACTACTCTGAACAGAAAACCAAATGTCTCGAACTGTTGCTGCTTAGGTTTATTGAAATATTGTCAGTGTACGCTGAGACTAAGGAGTTTCATTTTCCCACTATATTCATCATAGTAGCTGTTCAGTTTCCCAGGTGCTTATTAGAAGTTCTGATCAGTTTTTCTCCTCTTTGCCTTCTTTTCAATTGTTTCCCCTTTAGCCTGATTCAGAGCTAATTATACATTTTGTCACACACACACAAAAAACACAACCCCAACCAAAAAAAAAAACCAACAATGATAGAAAAAGCCAAAACCCAAACAAGCAAAAAAATCCCCAAACCAAACAAACCCAAACCAAACCAGCACTGCACAAGTAGAAGCAGCCATCAGCTGTTCCTATAGCATAACCTGATAGCAACACACTTGGCACTCGTGGCAAGAGCCCTAAACCAAGTCATGAAACCAGCTTCTTGTGCTAAGGTTAAGAGAAAGGTCAATCTCTTCAGTGCACACAACTAGACAAGAACTATGCAGCAGGTTTTTTTACAGTCTTGTCATATGCAACTTGTTCAGAAACTTACCAACTTTTACCTTACAATGATTTATGTTTACAGAATCACAGAAACATTCAGGTTGGAGAAGACTCTCAGGCTCACCAAGTCCAAGCAATAACCCTGCTCTGCAAGGTGCAGCCTTAACCATATCCCCAAGCAGCACATCCTAATGACCTTGTTTGCCCTGTGCTCTTCCCAGTGAAAGGTTACCCTTAAACCCTACTGACTTAGTGCACTTTACTTTCTTCCTGTTACTATTTAAACATATTCATGTCTGTTTTATGGCCTGTCCTTGCCTCAAGCTCCTCCCTTTCCTGGACTCATTTTGCGCTTTCCCAGGCTTACTTTACAGGTAACAGCCCAACCCCCCTCACACTACCTTTATGCTATGTTAAAGAAGCTCCTGAGTAGTCTTGCTCACTTTCTGTGACTGCCTCAGCCTTCTGATTCAGGGAAATATAAGGTAAATATGAGGAAATACATGGAAAATACCAGGGAAATCACATTTAAAGTTATCACTGGTATAACCTACCTATCATTGGTTCTTCTGTAGCCAAATTTCTGCACAGGGTACAGAGAAAGCAGCTGTTATAACCCCTACAGTTGAATCTCAGGTTCTTAAGTCGAGTTGATTCCCCACTGATGACTTGTGCTATTAAAAGCTTACCTAGGATTTAAGCATTTTGTCCCTTGGCTTTCCCTTTTCTAAAGGTACATACAAGCAACTTACCAATTTGCATATATCTTTTGTATTTCTATATCTATCTCCTCCACAAACAGTCTGAAGCTGCTTACAAACATCCACGCCTCCAGAATCCATTCTGCAGCAGGTTTCATAGGCAGTGTTTCATTAGCTAGTGCTAGATGCCAAGGGCAGGCTGAAAACTCCTTTCCTGCTGCTGTACTACTGCTTCAACACAAAATGAGAGCCAGCTTTTTTCATACAGCAACAGACTTGTGTTTTACCTCAGACAGGTCTTAGTTTGCTGTCCATGGGAAGTGATGAATGAATTCCTTGGTTTGCTTTGCTGACATACATGACTTTTGCTTCACAGATTAAACTCCCCTTATCTCAGCACAATTTCCTTACTTCAGCTTTTTTGATTCTCTCCCTCATCTTGCTGGGGGGGGGGGAGCAAACAAGCAGTTCTTCAGGGCTTAGCTGCTGGCTGACATGAAAACACAACATATGTATATAAACCACAGCAACCTTCCAAATCTGAAAACTTGTGGTTTAGAATTTCAGTTTTTCTTTATAGACCAGTTTTAGTTTACACAAATCATGATGAAACCTGACAGAATCATTCTCATTCTGCACTATGAGAGTTTTGCAGAAGAGCACAGTGAAATACCATGGAAAACACAGTTTGGTATAGAGACAATAACACAAAATATAGGACTATCGCTTCTCATATTCACAAACTATCAAAGGACATTAATGTTTGCCCTAAGAAAAGTTACAGGACAATGCCTCCTTCAGGGAAAGTACTTTGTAGAACCTCTGTGCTCTAGACAGCAAAACATTCACACAACACAGCTCTAGACACTGTTCTCAGCATTAAATACTCTGGATATACTCTCAGCAAATTATTTTCAGCATTAAATATTTCAGTGGATTATTCTTTCATTTCCAATAACAAATGCAATTTATAACACTACCAGTTAAGAGGATGCCAAAGACTACCTGTAGGTTACTGACTCAGCAGACAGCAGTTTGAGTGCAGAGCTACTATTTTTCTAGTTTTTTAAAACAGGAATGAAACAAGTGCAGATCTGTGAGTTCATACAAATGAGTATTTGTCTCTCCTCACCCCTTTTCCATCAAGAACACTCCTCCTCCAACAACCAGCTTGAAACAAACCCACATTTCCTAAGATGGAAAGTATTTATTCCCACATGTTTAGTAGGATATAAACCCATTTTGTGACAAATTATGCTGACAATTTATGTCCAAACACAAAACTCAAGCACACCAATATTATTGCAACACCAGTAGTGAGATATTTCACCAACAAAGTGGAATTGCATGACTTTATTACAAGTCTATAGCAACATAAAGCAGTCACATGGATTCAGAATGTTCCTAACAATTGAAAAAGGTGTCAGGAATCTGGCAGTGGTTTTGAAAGCCTTTCCACTAAGCTCAGAAATACAGAATTACTTTCTGTAGGACTTAAAAGGAATAATTCTTTCTTCATAGGCTATTTAAGTTATTGACAAGCTGAATGACTTGAACATAAAAGTTATGTAAGCAACTTGAAATAGAAATTCAACTTTTAGTACAAGTCACTAATTGGAGTAAATCAGTATCTCAGAAAATGAAGGAAATAAAGTGTTCTCAGAACTGACCTGAAAGAGGAAAAGACAGCAACACCACAAAGCTGAAGGCCTGCAATTCTATTGCAAATATGAACCTATGCTTTACCAACAGAATGCAATCTGGGACTACATTCAAGGGTAGCATCAACACAAGAATGAAGGTAGCACATCACATCTCTGGATTGTCTAGCCTTGAGGTCTGTGGTAACAGGTTGAACTTGATCTTTGAGGTCTCTTCCAACCTTGGTGATACTGTGATTAAAACAGAAATCCTTACATTTGGCCTAGTAACTCTAGTAACTACTTGGTTAATACTCAATAAACCTTCCCTGAGGCCAGAGAACACCTGTGAGAAAGAAAAAATAGGCCAGAGCAGCATTTCAGGACAGGAGTATTTTGTTCTCACATACTATTTGGATTTCTACTAAAAATTTGAGGTTAGCATGAGTTGAGAGTTTTTTCCCCCCTTTTGTCTTCCTTCAGGAAGTATTACAAGATATTCATTAAGTTATTTTCCATTCCTGTTAGAAACAGTAGCCAGGGATATGCCCCTGAAGAAACAGGTAGACACAAAGGACACCTGTGTTTGTCACGAGTACAAAGCAGCAGCTAGAGGAAGCTGTGCAATGGAATACAGCACTAGTAAAACTCTGCTGGAACTGGCAAAAGCTTCCAGCAGAATTAATTAATTAATTCCTGTGATAAAGAAACTGCTGCAGAAGGAAAGGAGATGAAGAACCTAGAGGTGGTTGTGCGGTTAAATGGGAGAGCAAGAGCTATCTGGCTAGAGCTGGAGCAACAAGAGACCTGAAAATGGGAAAAAACCAAAATCCCTTGTAGGAATAAGCAGAGACTCCATTAGGTTTGTTAGCAAAGTAAAGTCTTTGAAACTCTTTAACATGAAATGTAAAACTCCAGATTAATAAACACTGAAAATAGCAAGAGCAGAAGGAAACTTCAGGGCCCTGAGTCATGGTGGGACACTGCAAAGCACTCTGTAGCAGAATATTTCTGCTAGGGTAAACCACAGCAACTGCCCTATTTTGTGTTCATTCTCTATTGTCATGTGCAAGACTTCTGTAAATACCAGGTTGGGTTTTATTTTCAGCATGAGAAAGCTTCATTTTTGTTCACAGATTTAATTGTAATTACAGAAGGATCCAGGTTGATTTACAAAAAAACAAAAAATCAGACTGCATTTAGCTTTCATTATTGAATGCTAAATTTCACATTATTAGCTTCAATCATTGCAGCTCTGTTCTCTGCTTCTTAAATTACCCCTTTAAACTATAACCCAAATTTAAGGCACTTTATACAACAGTACAAGGGTACCAGAATGATTCATAAATAAAGCCCTCTGAAAGAATGGACCATGATTAGCAAATCAATGTGTGTCACAGTAATGATTCATAGAATAATCTTTATCTAAATATTTGATTCAGTCATATAAGTTTACAATCATCCTTTCTCTCTTGGGTTCATCCTAAAAATTGTACTATTGAGTCCCCTTATTCACCTGATTATTTCACATAGTGTGTGAACACCAGCTTCCCAGTATCACTTTGGCATACCTCTCACTTTTCTCTGGTTGGATTGCTTGGGGATGTTTTCCTGTACTGCTTGACTTTGTTTTCTTTTTCTGGTTTGGTTGGTTGGGTTAGGCTTAGTTTTTTTGTTATTTCATAAAATCAGTCAGGGTTGGAAAGGACCTCAAGGATCATCTAGTTCCAACCCCCCAACATAGGCAGGGACACCTCCCACTAGCACAGGTTACTCAAGGCCTCCTCCAATCTGGCCTTGAACACCTCCAGGGAGGGAGCATCCACAACCTCCCTGGGCAACCTGTTCCAGTGTCTCACCACCCTCACTGCAAACAACTTCCTCCTAACATCCAGTCTAAATCTCCCCTCTGCCAGTTCAAACCCATTGCCCCTTGTCCTGGCATTGCAAGACCTTGTCAATAGTCCCTCCCCTGCCTTCCTGTAGCTCCTTTCAGATACTAGAAAGCTACTCTAAGGTCTCCTGGAAGCCTTCTCTTCTCCAGGCTGCAAAGCCCCAACTCTCTCAGTCTGTCCTCATAGCAGAGCTGTTGCAGCCCTCATCATCTTTGTGGCATCCTCTGGACCCACTCCAACACTTCCATGTCCTTCCTGTGCTGGGCGCTCCAGAACTGTACACAGTGCTCCAAGTGAGGTCTGAGGAGAGCAGAGCCAAGGGGCAGAATCCCCTCCCTTGCCCTGCTGCCCACACTGCTCTTGCTGCAGCCCAGCACACAGTTGCTGTCTGGGCTGCACTCTCACTGCAGGCTCATGTTGAGCTTTTCATCAATCCTGACCCCCAGGTCCTGTTCCTCAGGGTTGCCCTCAGCCATTCCCCACCCAGCCTGGAGTTGTGCTTGGGATTGTGCTTTTTTTTTGTGTTTGTGGCAATTTTTTGGGGGTTGATTGTGTTGTTGTTTCTTGGTTTTTAATACAAAGAGAAAGAAGCAGCCACTCATGTCCCACAGACAAAGGCAAATCTTTCTAGAGAAGAAACATTTCTGACTTAATGAATGAACAGTTTTAGCTCAGTAAACCACAAAGGTGAGCACAACAGTAAAACACAGAGGTGAAAGAGCTTAGAATCTTGATTGAATTTACATCTGGGTAAATGAAAGCTCGGTGAAACCTGAAGCCATAGCTGATTGCATTATTCATGACAGGCAAAGACACAACAATTACACAGAACATGGAAATATGTATTCCAAGTGAGATTTCATTTGGGGTAACATCATGTATGCTTTACTGCTTGGATTACCTCTACCTGTCTACCAGGATTAAAGTTATGCTGCTTCTTGATTCACAAACTGGAGGCAGTTAATACATAGGTCAACCAAAAATTCTTTAGCGTTGTTGATTTTTACCTAAGATTTTAAGAGGTGAGAAGTTAATCTCCTCCTCCTCCTCTTGCGTATTCCCCACGTGTTGTGCTTTGTTGCAACCACAGCCCCAGCAGTTACTCCAATCTGGTCACATTTATTCTTGGCAACATGCAAGCATGTATCTGTCACTATTACTTTCTTCTTTCCTCTGGTAATCACCTATTCTGCCCAACAATTCCCCAGTTCTCTCTTTCCTGTGAAATGTGCCAGCTGTCAGAGTGACTTAAGGCTTCATAAACAAATGCTCTGTTTGTTTTTCAAAAGTATACAAAGCAGTGTCATACAGTAGACAGCCCTCACAGTTATTCCTGAAGTCTCAGTTTGATCTAGTTCCTAAACAAAGAAACCTTTGCAATTCATTATACTTCTTTTTTAAAAGATTAATAAGCAATTTCTAGAACAGTACAACAAGTATTATTCTATAAAAATAAAATTTGATTCTATAAAATTTAACTTTCCTGAATCACAATATATTACACACTGTAAGATCTGAGTTTGAGTGAATTTGGCTTCAGGAAGCATTACCTCTGTTATAATTTCTGAACTTCTTCAATTTATTGTTTCTTCTCTTGCCTGAAACAGCTGTTTGAGGAAGTGAGGATGTTTGCCTAGACCTTTTGTACTGCAGCACAGTTGCAGATAATAAGATATTAATATTTCTTTCAAAAATAGAATCACGCCAGCTAAGTTTTTCAGCTGAATTCTTCTCTGTTGCGTGCTTCTCTTCTCTTTGGTATCCAGTGCAAGCGTGCACAAATGGTAAACTCATTTGTTTCTGCTACTTACAATGATCCAGAAAGCAAAGTGTTAGCAAAGGTCATATAGCTTAAATTAAGAAAACTCAGTTCATCTGCTCTTGTTCGGAACAGCAGGCTTCAGAGTACTTCAAACTAGACTTTACACAGTGAATGGCAAGAGCAAACCTGCACTGCAAATGACCTGTCTCGTCCTTCACGAGGCACATGTTCCCTTCAAAGGGTGCTCACAGTTCTTCTAAACCATGACAGTGAGGAAATGCTATTTCCAAAAATCACAGCCTGATGCAATTGGCTACACAAGCTGCCTTGCGTAATCAGAAGAATACTTTTTATTAAAAATAAGCAGAAAAAAAGTAGGTCATTTTGGCTTAGGATGGACAGACAAAAAAAAAAAATAATCTCTAGCGTGATTCTTTTCTTCCCTCATATTCCGTAATTACTTTGACATTTCATGGAGAAATAACAGTCAACAGTTGCCTTATTTATCTAAAATAGCAGGTTTTGCATGAAAAAATAGGTACTGCTTTTGTACAGTTCTGCCAGATTGATGGCATAATCAATGGAGAAGTTTCTAAGATATATTTAGAATATTTGCATTGAATTAAGGCACTTTCTGGCTGCCTGCAACAGTCTCTACCCTCACTTGCTATCTGTATCAGAAGTGAAATGCAAAGGGACAACATTTTCTGCAGGTCTATCACTCATGCTGGGCATGAGAGTTGGCAAGCAAAAACTGGGGTAGGGATAGCTTCCCATGTGAAAAACCCCAAAATAAACTGCTACAGGTGAGAATCAGTTGAGAATATTTCCTGTGGAGGAAAAGGGAAGGAGGAGGAATAGAAGCCAGACAAAGATACCTTAACTCTGATTCTGTGTTTCTTAGAATCATAGAATCAGTCAGGGTTGGAAGGGACCTCAAGGATCATCCAGTTCCAATCCCCTTGCCATAGACAGGGACACCTCCCACTAGCACAGGTCACTCAAGGCCTCGTCCAACACGGCCTTGAACACCTCCAGGGAGGAAGCAGCCACAACCTCCCTGGGCAACCTGTGCCAGTGTCTCATCACCCTCACTGGAAAGAGCTTTTTCCTAACATCCAGTCTAAATCTCCCCTCTGCCAGTTCAAACCCATTACCCCTTGTCCTGTCATTGTCAGGCCTTGTCCATAATCCCTCCCCAGCCTTCCTGTAACGCCCTTCAGATACTGGAAGGCTACTCTAAGGTCTCCTGGAAGCCTTCTCTTCTCCAGGCTGCAGAGCCCCAACTCTCTCAGTCTGTCCTCATAGCAGAGCTGCTGCAGCCCTTTGATCATCTTCGTGTCCTCCTCTGGACCCACTCCAACACTTCCATGTCCTTCCTGTGCTGGGTGCTCCAGAGCTGTACACAGTGCTCCAGGTGGGGTCTGAGGAGAGCAGAGGAAAGGAGTAGAATCCCCTCCCTTGCCCTGCTGCCCACACTGCTCTTGCTGCAGCCCAGCACACAGTTGCTGTCTGGGCTGCACTCACACTGCAGGCTCATGTTGAGCTTTTTATCACCCCAGACCCCCAGGCCCTTTTCCTCATGGCTGCTCTCAGCCATTCCCCACCCAGCCAACCCAGAGTTGTGCTTGGGATTGTGCCTACCCAGCTGCAGAACCTTACACTTGGTCTTTTTGAATGTCATGAGGTTGGCTTGGGCCCACCTCTGCAGCCTGTCCAGGTCCCTCTGGATGGATCCCTGCCCTCTAGCAAGTCGACTGTGCCACACAGCTTGGTGTCACTTGACCAGTTTCATTTTCCCTTTATGCAAAAGTATCATTTGGTCAGTCTGAACTCTTGAAACCGATGAGCATAGCAAACTAGCACCTTTAAGTGAATGCTTTTAAACGCTTTGTCTCACATTTACATAGGAAAAAAAACACCCCACAATCCAAAAAACCCCCTCTGGAGTCCTAAAACCCATGTAGAACTCAACTGCATAATAGCATCACAATTTTTATGCCATGCTTAAAATACCTATGTGTAAAGATATCCTGAAGTACTTGCGGGTGGTAATAATGCATGCAGGAATCAGATTCCTAATTAATTTAGCTCTCATTGAAGTGATTTAAAAGTGAGAGCAGCAGAATTCTTTAAACAATCTGGCCTTAATATAGGCCAGAAATTCCCTGCTGGCATTTTTGTTTATTTTAACAGAACCTGTTGTAGTCAGTTGATTTCATTACCTTTTCTATAATGGGATGCTGGAACGTACTCCAAAATAACAAGATTATATAGACATGCCATTAGTCATCAAATGCAGATCTGTCTGTCTTCCACCAGTCTATGAACTGCCTCTCTGTAAGAATGAGAGCTTTAATAATGCCTTTAAACTTATGTATAGCAAAAGCAAATGGACAGAGAATGACAAATAGGAAGGGTAAACATAAGAAAGGCCACAAAAGAAAAGGAACATGTGGCAGGATTGGTTTAGCCACGTGCTGCATGACCAGATTTGCCTAAACACATTTGACATATGCTGCTGTTTCCAGCTTTGTTGTGCTCCAACAGAAATGCTTCTGCAGGATTGATGATACTCCCCCTTCAGCCACTGGCACAAGCTGGTTTGTCTTGTGAAGGTCACACTGTATTTAGATAAAGGTCCTCTTGGAACCAAAAGGGTAAGACCAGGGACTAATTTTGCACCTCTGAATATCTCTGTGACTTGTTTTGTTTACTCCCACTCTTAATTGATCGTGGTTTCTTAACTAGGCTGTTGAAGTTAAGTGCCAAGGGCTATGTAGCTTGCTCACTTCAGAACTACTCCCTCATTAAAACACCAGAGGACAAAGACTCAAGGAGAATTTACAATCGATATTCCATATTGTCTTTTACAACTCCCTCTTCCAGCAGCCATTCCTGGCACTGTATTCATTTGCAGATTTTTTTTACATGAAGGTAGCAGGGGACACCTAGACCTGCATAAAACTTAATTTCACCAAAAGAATGGTGTTTGCTTCCAAACCCATAATCATTTTACACAACAGAAGCTAAATGTGAATGTCATAATGGTTTGTATTAGAGAAAATACTGAAACTTCAATGGTATTTCCAGTCATACCACACCAGGTAATATTTCAGGGAGGATTCTCTTCTGGTAAAAGATCAACAATTTAAAATAAATGAATACACCAGGATATGAATTACTAAATGCTAATTCTCCTGACCTAACTTTATTGACTTCCTACAGAGTAACTAATTAACAATGATCTATAGGCAGACTTTTCTAGAACACCTATAAACAAAAGAAAGCAAAGGTGCTTTACGAGATGGCTCCCACACCATCTGCTACACTGCTTTGAATGAAATGACAGTAAGAGTTCAACAGAATGATGGAGCAGATGGACTTGAGATAAAATTGTGTCATTTATGCCTTGTTTTTATTTTTACTTAGTATTAAAGAGAATACAAGAAGTTAAGCCCCAGATTTTATTAGAATTAATTAGAAAAAGTTATTTGAAATTATAAAGTGTATCAAAAGAAAAGCCTCAGAAATGCAGCTTATAGATCCACCCTAAAATGGGGGGAAACAAACAGCATCCTAGATTAATAGAAATGGTTAATATTGTGTTAGTTTAACCTTCTTTCAACCTCATCTAAGATTGGCTGTTCAGCTACCCTACCAAAGAAACACACACTTACTAATTCAAGAATCTTCTCTTTCTTAATCCACTTCTCTTTCCTCTACATCTTCCTGAAAGTGTCACTGAGCTTTACCTTAATCAGACACATCACCCAGCTTTTGACCTAATGTTTGAGAACCAAATGAACAGTAGCTAAAAATACATGTTTTGCTAGTCACTGCTTGCTTTCCTTTGAGACATCAAAAATATCTCAGTAGATTCTTCCCAAAATGCTTTATCATCCATATGGTCCCATTGTGATGTGTCCTTTGTAATTCACTGTATTCCCAGCAACTGGATTAGCAACCTTCAAATTGTCTTTTACTAATATCAAGCCTCACAAAGTGACTGATTTACAGAAGAAACCTAAAAAAAAAAAAAGAAAGACTTGCAAGGGAAGAATACATAAATAAAAGAAGTTATTATGCTACTGTAGAGGAGCTGGAGTCAGATTGATTGCAACATAAATATTAGTTGAATTTTTTACATTAGAGCAGAACTTGCCTTTACTGTTGCCCTTTGCAACACCATCAGCAGTAGATTTGTTTCAGTTGCTAGACACCCAGGTGCATTACAGGTCTCTGTGAGCATTACTTCCTATTACAAAACTCTTTCATCTTATTTTGTAGACAGAATGCCAATGTATTTTACACCTGATTCTGCATTCTACAGCGTAATTCATGGTGGAGCAAGAGCAGCCTGCTTATGAAATTCAAGTTGCAGAATCAGCTACTAAACTACTTTGCTGCTCCCAAGATAAACAGAAGCAAAAAGAAAGTGATTGAATGGTACTTGGAAGAGAATATACTCTCGTGAGAAGAGAGGGCTTCCAGGAGACCTTAGAGTAGCCTTCCAGTATATGAAGGGAGCCTGCAGGAAGGCTGGGGAAGGACTATTGACAAGGTCTTGCAATGACAGGACAAGGGGCAATGGGTTTGAACTGGCAGAGGGGAGATTTAGACTGGATGTTAGGAGGAAGTTGTTTGCAGTGAGGGTGCTGAGATACTGGCACAGGCTGCCCAGGGAGGTTGTGGCTGGTCCCTCCCTGCAGGTGTTCAAGGCCAGGTTGGATGAGGCCTTGAGTGACCTGTGCTAGTAGGAGGTGTCCCTGCCTATGTTGGGGGGTTGGAACTAGATGATCTTTGAGGTCCCTTCCAACCTTACTATTCTATGATGCAGTGACATGTGATAGGAGACCAGAAGATAAAATCCATTAAAAAAAATATAGAAGAAAACATAGAGGAATTGTACAAAAATGTTAACAGCATTATGAAAAGCTTTTCCTTATAATTATTATTAGAACCTAATATAAGAGATTTCTTTCTAGAGATAATACTTTCAATTCGGGAAGAAAAAAGGCTTTTCACATTTTGTTTTGGGTTTTGTTTGTTTGCTTTATTTTTTCTTAATATTAGCAGTAATATATATAGGTGTAGAGATCTACAGAGCATGGAAATGTGTTCCATGAGTAAATGTGAGTAAATGTGTTCTGAGTAAAAAGATACCAAGCAAAAAAAAAAAAAAATATTTCATCTTCTTATGTCAAGTGAGCATTACCTATTAAAAAAAGTAGTCCAAAAGCTCTAATATTAAATGAGAAACCAAAGGTGGAATGAGCCTTCTTTCTTCAGAATCAGACTAAGTTGTGTGGAATTTCTAGTAAGAAAAACTGAACCTGCACATACATTTCTTATGTTTGGTGCATATATTGACAGTTTATTATCCACTTACAGTATATCATTTCCAAGATGGAATGGTCTGAGAAGCAGTAACATAAACCCTTTGACTCTGCATAATTTTTCCTCCACAGACTGAAGAAATGGGAGGATCTGGCTAATGACAACCTTGGACTAGTTCCACTAAGGTGATGGCTTCTCCAAGTTCTACTGATTTCCCTTAGCAGTAACAGTCTTAAGAAACTGACTTTAGAGTCCAATGACACCCAAAAAAAAAAAAACCAAAAAAAAACAGAACAAATTTCCTAATAGTCTCCAAATGCATTCCAAGCCAGAATAAGTAACAGCATTTATTGTATAATTTGCTGAAAGGTGACAAGTTAACTTTAAAACAATTCCACCTACACAAAGAGCTAGAAAATATTGAGTATCATGAGGTATCCTACACTGCTGTTGCTGGTATGCCACAGAAAAATGCAATGCATTCATTAGCTTGCCCTGACAGTGAACTGATCCATTTATTTTGCCCTGTTACTATTTTATGCAGGAAATCCTGACTTAATACAGAAAACAAATCCAAGTTAAGATAAGGATAGTTACAACAAATCTATCACTTAGTAAGCTACTACTTTTCTTGCTTAGGTTGTCAAAAAATGCTTCCTTACTCCACAAACAGAATGAAGTTTGACAATAAGATGGAATCATAGAATAGTAAGGTTGGAAGGGACCTCAAAGATCATCTAGTTCCAACCCCCCAACATAGGCAGGGACACTTCCGACTAGTACAGGTCACTCAATGCCTCCTCCAACCTGGCCTTGAACACCTCCAGGCAGGGAGCAGTCACAACCTCCCTGGGCAGCCTGTGCCAGTGTCTCAGCACCCTCACTGCAAACAACTTCCTCCTAACATCCAGTCTAATGTTAGAATAATTACTCAAACAGTCACTGCTCTTAAAGATCTTTGAAGTTAAACATAAACATAAGCTATCATTACAAGAACTAACACATAAAAAAAAAAAAAGATGATTGACATTTAGGGAATATAAAGAGGGGAGTGCATTAGAAAGTAGCTAATGGAAATCAAAAGCATTAGCTCTATATGTTGAAAATTACATAACTCTTCCTTCAAACCTCTAAAGTAATATCCAACCCATAATTCTGGCTTATAGTTCCTCCTTCCTCATTGCATCTTTTCCAATGCACAAGTATTTTAGTTGCTCTTCATTTGTATTCCAGTAGTGGTAAGAGATAGTTTTGTTAGCCACATAATAAGTTGTGTGACAAACTTCCAGATAAAAGTATCAAGCTTTTCATGAGAGCTTCATAGCACTTAGCCAGGGATGGAATGTTTTAATAAAACAGCCACATATTTCCCTTAACAGGAAACAGAAAATAAACACCAAGTGAAGAAAACAGCCTAGAAGTATTGAAGTGACAATACCACACTTTCCAGTTACATTTAGTTTTCAAATCTCCTTGTCCTTTCTTTTTTTGGGATATTCCATGCCTTAATTCACATTTGCTGCAGAAAATCTCAGAACTTTGATCCCTTTGCCTTTGGAATTTGCTTTTTGCAGCATTCTGCAAGGGCATTCTCTTGCTGTTTCATAAATCTGTGTAGTTACTGCGATTCTACTAACACAGCTACTAACAGTCCATGCTCCACTCACTGTGCTACGACTGCCAGGCAGCAGACATTGGTTGGTAACCTCTAAAACAGCCAAGCAAAGAAACAACCAGCCTCTGCTTGGAATTCTGTTATGCTTTGTGGTAACACCAGTGTTGACTGCAGATTTGGGAAGATCTTTTCAGAAATGCTAGTTTGGGTGTTTTGCTTCCTTCTTCCTTTTACTTGACATCACAAATACCTTTCTGATTTTGTTACAGTTCTAACAGCAAACAATCACCTCAAAGTTTATTAAAGCCAATAGATTAAAAAAAAAAAAAACCTGAAGACCTAAATGAGAGTTAAATGTTTGGGTATCTGCATAAACCAGGATAATATTAGGATAGCCATATTGTTTCTATACAATGATGAAACAGGGAGTGGTGAGTTAATTATACTTTTGTGTAGTCTGCTAGTCCAATAAACCTACAGTTCTCCTAATAAAATCCCACAATGGTGTTGCAAATCAATCACAAACTTGCTTTTCCTCCTCCCATCCATACCTCCTCTTGCTATTAATAGGACTACTTGTACAAAAACCTACAAACAGGTGTCTCTGTGAGAAATGTTAAATATTTTCTTTCTCTTGCAAGAATTAGTCATTATTCACATGCTTTCCAGGAGTTGTAAGTAAGAATGTCCAATAGACCTAACAGAGAGTCTTAGAGGCACTGCATTTTGTGTAACAGCTAACTTCATCCAAAACCAAGAAGGATTTATCATGGACAATGCCTTGGCCCACAGAGATAAATTTTTGTGTTGAACATATTAAAACAGGCAGAATGCAGTATCATTCCTAATACAGCACCAGGCATTCCCTTGCATAACAGCTCTCATTATGTAATTTCCAGCGGCAATGTGATTTATTTACTGTAATTTGCAGACAGTATTAAAACTACATGCAATTAATAGATGCAGCTGCTTGTATTTTTATTTCCCCCCAAACCCAGATTTTTATTTTATTTGACCATGTTCCTCAAATGAATTTCCTTGCTTTCATCTCTCTGGTTAATAAAATCAAGGAGAATATATGCATAATGATTAATGCTAATAACTGCCTTGCAATAGGATTGTGATTAACTGCCGTATGTGATCTCCTGAAAATAAATCCTAAACTCTTTCACACTTCTTTAACAGCAGAGTGGAAGGAAAGATGGCAGCAAATATGCCAAGGGGAATGGTGAAGAAACATAAAATATGTTTCAGCCTTTTGCATATTATCTTAATTTATAGAACAGCTCATGCTTCAATTTTCTTAAAGCTTTTTAATTCAATATTCAATTTGCATGCAAATGGCAATGTTTCAAGATGCAATACCTTTAGATGTGCATCTTCATTTCTGTAATTTCCCTCTGCTTTCCCTCCCCAGCTGTAAAAATTCTTCCTAATGAGATTATTTTAACAGCTTGCATGAAGCAGTTTATTGTAATTTTCTTCTTTTGTAAATAATACTGTAGATTGTTTTTGAACAGATAGCCTTCCTTTCACTCTAAAAGAATCCACAGACTCCTGCGGCTGCTCAGGCAGACAAGACGCAGCCCAGACAGCCAAACGAGTCCTAGGCTGCAGAAAGAGCAGTGTGGGCAGCAGGGGAAGAGAGGGGATTCTGCCCCTTTACTCTGCTCTCCTCAGACCCCACCTAGAGTACTGTGTGCAGTTCTGGAGCCCTCAGCACAGGAAGGACATGGAAGTGTTGGAGCGGGTCCAGAGGAGGCCACGAAGATGTTCAGAGGGCTGCAGCAGCTCTGCTATGAGGACAGGCTGAGAGAGTTGGGGCTCTGCAGCTTGGATAAGAGAAGGCTTTAAGGAGACCTTGGAGTAACCTTCCAGTATCTGAAAGGGGCCTACAGGAAAGTTGGGGAGGGACTATTAACAAGATCTTGCAATGACAGGACGAGGGGCAATAGGTTTGAACTGGCAGAGGGGAGATTTAGACTGGATGTTAGGAGGAAGTTGTTTGCAGTGAGGGTGGTGAGACACTGGCACAGGTTGCCCAGGGAGGTTGTGGCTGCTCCCTGCCTGGAGGTGTTCAAGGCCAGATTGGAGAAGGCCTTGAGTGCCCTGTGCTAGTGGGAGGTGTCCCTGCCTATGGCAGGGAGTTGGAACTAGATGATCCTTCAAGTCTCTTCTAACCTTACCATTGTATAATTCTATGAAGACTAGAAGTGGCACAGGTTTGTTAAATGATGCTGCTGGAAGGATTTGTGTCTATCTTTTTAAAAGAATAAGCACCAGAAACAAATGCTGAGAAAAATCTAACAAACACTTCCCTTTGTGCAGGATAAGAGGCAGAAGGCTGCTCTGAGGGATGAAAGAAACGGAAAGGGATGCTGGTGCTAGCAGATGAAAGAGAAGAAATGACTCATCTCCTCTCAGTGTAAAGTGAATTTCTCAGAGAGGAATACAGAACAGAGTGCGCCATACTTCCAACACTCCCAGAAAAAAAGGATCAGTAAATGGGTATACTGGTGCAGAAATGCCCATCTGGGCTACACCTGTATCAGCAAAAAGGTCCTACTGACTGTGGAGTTTCCAGCAATTATCCAACAAAACCAGCACATCAGCAAAGCCACTTTCCTTGTTCAATTAAAAACTAGGAGCTTTTCTTCTTATATAACCTGAGTTTGCTGTGAGTAGAAGAATTAATGACTATAGTTTTCTAAGAATGTGTGTCTTCTATTTCCTAAACTCCACCTCTGTGCCATACCTTTTCCTTCCCTTATGCCCATCACAACATGGGAAGATAACAGTGCATATCATGTCCAGTCCACAGTTACACATAACCTAACCCGCTCCTCAAAAACCACCCCAAAATTCAATGGCCATTTTCTTTCCTCACACTTTTATTAATGAGAGGGACCAAGTGAAACTCCTCTACTAAGCTGACAGTACTGACAATTTGCAGGACCCTAAAATCTTTCACCTCTCCATCAAGATGGATTATAACTGAATGAAT
Source organism: Eubucco bourcierii (assembly GCA_013396675.1). Lineage (NCBI taxonomy): Eukaryota > Metazoa > Chordata > Aves > Piciformes > Ramphastidae > Eubucco > Eubucco bourcierii. Next base: position 495,272 of record VWZE01015222.1, read on the forward strand.
GAACACCTCATAGAAGCTACAGAGGGAGTGCAGGTTTCGGACAGGTTGTGTCACGCTTCCAAGATTCAAAAGCATGCTCTGGATTTCAGTAGAAGTATCCATGTGCTCTTCATCTGTCCTTAGACATGACAGGGAGTTGCTCTTCATCATTCTACTTGCCTAGAGTTAGCTGTCTGAATTTCACCACATGCTAGAGCAAGCAGTTTCCTGTTGATCCTATCAACACTGCACTGCCACCTGCGACATGGACTAAATTAAGTCCCTGGATAAAAGCTCAAACACTCTAGACATCCATAAGGAATGTTTGCATTTTGGATAATCCTCAGCATTCCTATAGATGTTCAAAAATGCAGGAAAGAGGAATGAGCAATGACATGCTAAGTGTCATGAGCAGGTTGATTTTGATTTATTCCTCCCCTCTCTTCATGTTCCTTTCTGACTTCTCTCTGGATAACAGCTGCAGTACCAGATGATGTACTGTTGGTGCTGTGCTTAACCCAGCTCTCTCCGTGCTCTGGAACAATGGGAGAGATGTCTGCAGAGATCATGAGCAGATGATTCATGGTAAAATGTTCACTCTAGAGGCTGCCAGTGCAACGTAGACAAATAAACCATGGGCCCATTAAGTTCTTTCTTTTGCTTATGTTTGTACTTTACTTTCCTGATGTTTTTTTATGCGGTGTTCTGATGCTGCCACATGCAGGTTTAAGGTTGCTATGATATCCAGGGACTCCCTTTTTGACTCTAGTTACCTCACTTCCCTTGCAGTTATGGTTTGATTCTTTCTGGCATTGAGGTCTCAGTTTGCCTAGAATCACAGGATGGTAGGGATTGGAAGGGACCTAAAGAGATCATCCAGTCCAATCCTCCTGCCACAGCAGGGCCAGACAATCTAGCTCAGGGCACATAGGCTCCAGATCCAGACGGGCCTCAACAGGCTCCAGATCCAGAGACTCCACAACCTCTCTGGGCAGCCTGTTCCAGTGTTCTGGAACCCTTCCAGGCAAGAAGTAACCCCTTGCATTGAGGTGGAACCTCCTGTGCTGCAGCTTCCATCCATTGCTCCTTGTCCTATCCCAGGGAGCAAGTGAGCAGAGCCTGTCCACTTCCTCCTGACCCCCAGCCCTCAGGTACTTATAAACATTGATTAAATCCCCTCTCAGTCTTCTCTTCTCCAGACTGAAAAGCCCCAGGTCCCACAGCCTCTCCTCAAGTACTAGTAATATATATACACACATATATGTACGTCAGCAGAAGCTGCAGCTGGTTGTGCTCAGGAATCAAACTTTAAGTCCACAGACTTTTTCAAGTCCTCAGATTTGATGAATGGTTTGTTACTGGTGTGCCAGAATAGCAGTAGCTGTTCATTTTAGCTCTAAGCAGTCTGAAGAAAATGGTTCTAAGCATTATGATTAGACAAGATATTTCCCAGCACAACCAAACAGCTACCCTCAAGCTACCAGAATAATGGGGAAAGGAAGAAAACAGTACTGCTTGCTTGCAGGCTGACCTTTCATTCAGTGAAAACCAATTTCAGTTCTAAATCCACTCTGCTTTTGAAGCGTACAACTGACCAAAACTTGCCATGTTGGTTGAAAGTTTCTTTTGTTAAAACATCTTTGGTGATGCAGAGAAAGTCATAGAATGGTAAGGTTGGAAGGGACCTCAAGGACCATCTAGTTCCAAAACCCTAACATAGGCAGGGACACCTCCCACTAGTTCAGGTTACTCAAGGCCTCCTCCAACCTGGCCTTGAACACCTCCAGGGAGGGAGCAGCCACAACCTCCCTGGGCAACCTGTTCCAGTGTCTCACCACCCTCACTGCAAACAGCTTCCTCCTAACATCCAGTCTAAATCTCCCCTCTGCCAGTTCAAACCCATTGCCCCTTGTCCTGTCATTGCAAGACCTTGTCAATAGTCCCTCCCCAGCTTTCCCATAGGCCCCTTCACATACTGGAAGGCTACTCTAAGGTGTCCTGGAAGCCTTCTCCTCTCCAGGCTGCAGAGCCCCAACTCTCTCAACCTGTCCTCACAGTAGAACAGCTGCAGCCCTCTGAGCATCTTCGTGGCCTCCTCTGGACCCGCTCCAACACTTCCATGTCCTTCCTGTGCTGAGGGCTCCAGAACTGCACACAGTAGTCCAGGTAGGGTCTGAGGAGAGCAGAGTAAAGGGGCAGAATCCCCTCCCTTGCCCTGCTGCCCACACTGCTCTTGATGCAGGCCAGGACTCATTTTGTTGTCTGGGCTGCATGTGCACACTGCAGGCTCAAAGTCAAGACAGAGAAAGTGCCACAGCATTTTTTCTTTCAGACTCTGCTACGTCACCATTGCTTTGGAAATATTCTCAATTAACTATCTGTACCACATCATCAGTTGCAGTTAACCTCAATTTCTCTTTGCTTGCTTGAATTCAGAGAGCAACAGAGACTCAAGGACTACGTAAGTTTTAAGACAAAAACTGAATCCATGGCCAACATCTTTCAGAGTAACTTGAATTCCAAAAGAAATAATAATTTTAAAAACCCCTATTAATCTATAGATTAAGAAAATTTATTTTCCTAAGACTTCAGGCACCTGAAAGAGCCTCAATATCGACTTTCTTGTGACTCACACCTACAATTTGTTTCCAGATAACATTGACTCCAATAGACTCAGCTCAAGCAAGGAAAAGAAGATGTGGAATTAGAATGCTAAAGAAAGTACTAGAATATATTGCTAAAGACTTGTGGAAGGGCCCATTTAAAAAAACATCTTTGATGGAAGGAGGTGTTTTTCTTTTGCTATATTAATGCAAATTTACACTAGCTTTCACAAAATAACAGTCATTCACTAAACAGAAGCAGATGAGGATGTACTATACCCTATTTACACATCTACCAGCACCAATATCTGATTTTGGTTTCTAAATTGAATCTTTGTAAACAGAGCAACACATTAAAACCAAATCACAAGTTACAAAACAGTATTGCAGCATTCATTCATCTTGTTTTAGGGTGAAATTCTAAATCTGGAAAGATGAGTCAAAAGATTTAACTACGCACAAAGCTGATATTTTTTTGTTCTCAGTATGTTTCTCAGACCCTGTAACTGCCATAATAATACGCTAAACTCAACTGTGTAACCACCACTAGCCTCCTTGAACTGAAAATACTGTATGTCAGTTGTGAAAGGAGCACTTTCACTTTTAAAAAACATCATTATTTGATTTTTCTTGGAGAGGCAAGTTGTCACCAGTCAGATACTCAGATGATACTCACTAAATGTGCCTGATGGTGACATGACAACCGCATTCAGGCTCTAAAATTTTAAGTACTGGCATTTTGTAAAGGATTATTTTGATGAGTAGCAGCCCTCCATTTCAGCACTTCAACCCATGCTGTGTGAACAAATGTTCCTATCCCAAACACTTGCCACTGGCAACTTTTGGTGTAGCATGCTAATGACACAGTTAGAAGTCTTTATCTGTTACGCCCAGTGTGGCCCTGGCAGACTTCCTGTTGCAACTGCAACTTCAAGTTTTGTTCTCACTCCTCCTGTGTGGCATCGAGTTCAGCACTCATTTGAAAAACAGACTCACAACTTATGTCCAGAGCAGAGGAAGTTAATTTGAACTTAGCAAATCAACCCTATTCTAAGGATAGACGTTTGATATTCCTGATATGAGAAGTCATGGCTTGAAGCATCACTGTACCTCCTCTTTGTACTTGCCTGTAAACAGATCATCACAGACTTAGAAACGCGTTTTAAGCGCTAAACAGAGTTTGATATTTCAGGGTCACTGTGAAAATTAACTAATTGCCACAGATTAAGTAATTGACTCTTTTTTTTAATGTCTGTGTAATGCTTCTACTCATAAGCTAAAATGAGTTTTATTTCCACCCAGCTTTTCAGCTTAGCAATTGTTTTTTAAAGATCTTCAAGAGCAATGCTCTTAGAAGCTTTTCAATACAAGATCAAACCCACAGTTTCTGGCAATCTCTCTCATCTATCCCATTTTATCTCACCATGTACCCATTTATGACTTTTTGCCTCAGGACAATTACACCAACTTTTGATCCTTAAAGGACAGCAATCATTGTAAGCAAATAGGAGCTCGCAATTAGCAGAGGGGATGTGCGCTAGCCTTTGTCAGCAGCCAGATGCACTCTTATTCCTCCTCAACAGAGGATGGAGAGATACTAGGATGAAGTATTTAATTGATTGAGCTAGACAGAGAAAGCATTTACTAGTTACTGTAACAGGCAGAGCAGATTTGTTTTGAAGAAAGATAAACTACGAACTACAGTTGAGTAGTAAGAATCAGACAATAAAACCCCTAAACCACCTGCTAGCAGTCTAAGGCTCAGCCTCAGTCATTCACACCAGGCCCTTCTACCTCCCAGCACTGAGCGGTACAAGGAAATGGGGAGCAGTGGACTTCTATCAGTCCATAACAACTCCTCCTTTCCCCCTACACTTCTCTGCTCCAGTGTGTCATCTATATGCTGCAATGTAGGTATCTGCTCTGCCACGTTTCTTCCCATGGGACTGCAAGGAAATCTCTGCCCCAGCACCTGGAGCACTTCCTCACCCCTCTTCTTCACTGGTCTTGGTGTCCAAAGGGCAGTTCCTCACACTTCTGTCTTCCACCCCACACACGTCTATGTAGACTTGTGCCCTTCCTTCAATATCTTGTTCCAAGTTATTTCACTTGGAGAGATTCACTTTGCCACACTATCACTATTCCAACAAACCAAATTCACTGAAGAGTACATCCCTTTTATATTAATTTGTTCATTCAGTGCAGTTGCTGCTGGTTAAATTACATCCTTCCATTGGCATTTTTCCCTCTAATAAACATTTATTCTGACTGAGTCCATGAAAACTTAGAATTGTTTTATCCCAGCAGACAGGATTCCAACAGCTTGCCACAGTGCTGTTCTGCTATGATGTAGTTTACTGACAATAAAAAAAAAAACCCAAAACACTCCAAACAAAACACAACCATAGCAACAACAGCAACACCTTCAACCAACCAAAAAATGAAACAAAAATCTACTCCAACCAAATGAGAGCAACCAAGTGGAGAGACTCATTGGAGAAATAATGTGACTCCTGTTCAGAGGTAACAGAGCCAGTCAGCTCGACTTGTAGGTACCAGTTCAGCAATGAATTCAGGAATCACATCTGTGATATGACTTTCTCACTACCATCTACACACAGACACAGTCACTTCTTTCAGAGCAAGAGTCTCAAGTTGCACCAGAGGAGGTTTAGGCTGGGTGTTAGGAAAAATTTCTTACAAGAAATAGTGATTGCATTGGAATGGGTTGCCCAGGGAGGTGGTGGAGTTGCTGTCCCTGGAAGTATTTATAATAAAGAGTGGATGTGGCACTTGGTGCCATGGTTTACTTAACTAGATGGTGTTGAGTGATGATCTTGAAGGTCTTAGTGATTTTGTGATTCATACACACAAGTGGAAAAATGGTCTTCTGGACTGACTACAATGGGTTGGTTTCATGGTCAGTTTTGTTAACTAAGATAAAGATTCATTTGTGTGTTCTCAGCTCTTTATCTGCAGGATTAAATTCCACTGTACTGCAGCTATGAACTTAACAGTTTATGTGCAGCAGGTTGCACATGAAATCAAATGTCAGTCTGAGAGATTAGAAATGGACAGATGGGGAGAGACAGAATGTTAGGATCCTCTTTTTGTTGTATTTTCTGTGTTCAAGGAAGATAGAGATCATGTATATGCCTAGAAAGACAAGACAGTAAACTAGGATCTAGGGGTGGACAATAATTTAAATAATGAATCAACAAATTACGTCATCTGGTACCAGTTGAAGCATTATCAGAAAAAAACAACAAAACTACAAAGAACACAAAAGAGTTGTACTTCTTGGACAAAAGCCCAGAAGAGCAAGTGTTCTTCCTTTCCCAGAACCACGAGACATCTGCCACCTATCCAGCCTCGGTGACTACCTGTCAAGCACCTGAATACAAACCTCCCCCTCCAGAAAGCTGCCTACACAAGCCAATGAAATGGTATTCTGAGCACGGGGGTTTGCCCAAGCTCTGTTTTCCTGCAACTGCAGCTGACTCAGCTCCTCAGCTTCACCCAGTCTGCAACAAGAATACCAGACAAGATACTATTAGAAATTTCTTCCTTTCCCTTTTTAAATTTCTTGTCACCTGCCGTGGTAGGCCTGAACAGGCCAAATTAGGTCTGAACAGGTCCTAGCTTACCCAGGCATGTTTTTCTGCTCCTTTCTCCTTCTGCTATAGGGAGAAGCAATTGCAGGAAAGAGAACAAAGAACCTGAGGCCACTGAGACTAACGACTTTGGCTTGCCCAGACTTGTTTTACTCCTGTTTACATCCTTGTGGTAAACAAGGTACATACATTTGGCTTATGCCTGCCTCATGCAAGACCTATGTTGTTCCCAAATTCACACAAAGTAAGCCTATGGCTTCACCTAATACCATCAAGCTCACCTATCTGCCATTCTGATTGGCTATTTTGTGTCCAAAGGCCCATTAGTCTCAGGCTGTGCTGATAAGTGAGCAGGTAACACACCCTGCTCTGCCACTGTATTGCTGCTGGCTTGCCTGCTGCTGCTCTCTCTGCTCCTGGTAGTGATTCTGCCATTGTCTCCTGCTGCGTTATGCTACACTAAGACGTTATGCTACACTAAGATATAAGTTAGCTCAGCTGCATAATAAGAAGCTCTGATGCTTTGGGCCTGAAGTGCCTGCAAACTGCGTGTCGCGAGTTTACCAGGCACCAAATACCTTCCCTCAATAGGCCTGCATAGCCAGCGTGACAGTATGCCAGGACTGGAGCCCTGGAAGGGACACACAGATCATCCAGATGAGCCAGGACCAGGTCACAGATTGCCTGCTTCCTTTCTCCAGCACCCTGTGAAGCCTGAGAGCCACCAGAAGCCTCAGCAGCTGACACAACACTGACAGAATTCCCTGAAAGTGCTTGGGTACTGTTTGAAGCTGTAGTTAGTTCTGGGGAATTGGGAGATGAATATTTTTGAGTAGATTGAAGCCTCTTGTAATTCACCATTGCCTTCTGCCATCAGCAGAAAGGAGTTTCCTGAGTCCATCTAGTGGGCCAATGGAGTATTGACTGCAGGAACCTTCTTTTCCAGTTCAATTGAGTTTAGTGATTAATATTGCTAGTTATTTGTTCTAGTTCTTGATTTGCATAATGTTTCCATGACCCTGTGAAGAAGCAATTATTATTAAAGTTAGTGGTCAGGGTAGCAAGACTCCTAAATATCAAAACTAATGAACAATATTAATTTGGGAAAAATCCTATCTGGCATCCATTAATTACTCCCTCCATTACACCACCCAAATATTTGTGGCCAATCTGCTGCCCACAGCAACAAGCTGCAGAAACATTTCCTGTGAGACAAGTGTTGAACAATAACTGGATTCCAGCTGGGAAACCTCTAACATGAGTTTCAAATGTCTCTCTTCCTCAGGCTACCTGATTTTGAGATCCAAGTGATCATTTTCAGATGAACATCTTCATGTGAGACCAAAAGACATTCCACATACAAGATGTTTGCTGTTTCCAGCTGCAGCTATACCTATCTGCTAAATCAGCAGCATTCCTGAAAGACAGAAATCCTCCAAGACTGAGGGCTCCAATCAAAGAAAATGCTAGAAGTGGTGGTTTTTTCCCCTAAAATGCCCTGTAATCAGAGGCTGAGAAGCAGAAGCAGCAATTAGAAATGCCCTCTAACTGCAGACACTAGAGTGCTTTAACTCAGGAGACCTGAAGTGGAAGGAACTATGCTCCCTGTTCCATCAACATTCTTGACCATTTTGTTCTTCATTCTTTAGTGCCAGCTACACAAACCACTCAAGCACCACGGGAAAGGAAAGGGAAAATGCATATATTTAATCCAAACAAAGCTTTGAATTTTAAACAGCAGTGTAAGCTGAAGGAGAGAGGATTCACAGAAGGATTTTCAGAGCCCTCCAAAGCCTTCTGAAAATGTCATGAAAAAAGCCTGACTTAAAACACAATAACAGAGAAGAGAGTCGGTCATTGAATTTCTTCTATCTAAAAAAATCGGGGTTTGAGTTTTTAAACACCATTAATGATCACTGCAGCCTATTAAAATAGCAATCTAATCTCTGTATTCTCCTATGATGGCAAGAAAACAAAGGAAAATTCTTCACACTTGGCACAAGGGTGATTACAACCTTGGCCATGCCCAAAGAGTAAATCAGTAAACCCAAAAGAAGCGGTGCTGAATTTTAAACTATCGATGTAAAGATAAAAGTGTTGTTCTACAAGAGTGAGCAGATGTCTGGCTGGCCAAATCCAGAGCTTTACTAGACAGGTACACTCTGTGAATGAAGTGGGATGAGGGAAACAGCTCAGAATGAACAATGATTACGCTGTTGGAATTCTAAATTACTGCTTGCAACCTGGAGGCCAAGGAATGAGTAGGTACACTGACAACCTGCTTGTGCTAAAGCCTGTGTAGACAATATCCAAGCAATTTTATAGTCAAAGGATTTCAGTTTCCATGGTTGCTAGCCTACAACCTCTGATTTGCTTGACACATGAAAAGCATAAATATGAAAGTAAGGCCTCTTATTTAGAGACCAGTCTGATGGAGGATCATGCTATTCATTTTGCTAAGTGCCAGAACCAAAGTAAGTAGCCTGAAGCATTAAAATAATTGCCCCAGAACAGGGGATTTTGGAGTTATTTGTATTTGGTTGGTTACAGAATGTGTAATGAGGAAAAACATGCTGAAGAACTACCAGATCCTTTCCTCTCAAGAGTTTCACAGTCCAAAAGAATGAACAACACACTGATTGGAAACCAAATTACAACAAACAGAGTACAGTCAAGGCAGCTTAGCTATTTATTTAACATTTTCAGAAAAAAAGTAAATTAAGAATGTGACCTTTACTGTTGCTGGTGCAGAATAGACACTGTAGCCATGTGACTGGTATTTATTTTATTCTTCTTACAGCCAAAGTATCTTCCAAAATACTTCTCCACTCTTATACTAATTAGCTCTAGTTAAGAGTAATGCACATGCCTGGGGATTTTAAATACTCCCATGTTACTGTCACACAGAGTGCTCCATCTGCAGCTAGTTATATAGCCATTAGATCTGTTGGGTGCATTTCTGTACACAAGATAGATTTGAGATGTTTTCCATCTGCACTTGAATCATAAAGTGTAACTGTTTTATTCATCTATGGCCTTTGATTAAATCTTACCGAGATGATCTTTTGAGTCTATTTGCCCCTCAGGTATAGCTAGCAGACTAATAGTGAGCAGTTTTGCTCTGTGGTCAAACACTAACTTTGGCTTTTGGCTGCAGAAATACTGTCACTTGGCAAAGTGACACCTCCCTGTAGGTGTTCAAGGCCAGATTGGATGAGGCCTTGAGTGACCTGTGCTAGTGGGAGGTGTCCCTGCCTATGGCAGGGGTTTGGAACTAGATGATCCTTGAAGTCCCTTCCAACCTTACCATTCTATGATTCTAAATCATAGTGGGGTTTCTTTAATTTGAAAGAAAACAGAAGACATCAGTGGGGAAATAAGTTTCTTTTACAGTGCTCTAAAAGTAAGGCAAGACACATGTAATCCTCATATGAACCAAGACAGGGAGGACTGGGATGGATCAGCACATCAGGAGTAGGTCACATCTTGATAGCCCAGGCACAACAGTAAAATAAGGCCTACCCCAGCCTGTGACAGCTGTGTAGAAGACCATTGGTATCCTCACTCTGCCCAAGTCCTGCTTACTGGTGTTGCCATGTACTCAGTCCGCAGTGTCGTGCTGCAAACGTTTTGTTATTTCTCTTGAGATTTTCTGAGAGGCTTAGACATTGCCTTGTGAAGGTGAGCAGATCTGGAGGCAGAACAGCAATGAAAAGATAGACCATCCTTATTTCTTCCCTCTCTTCCCCACAAAGTTCCATGCCTGGAGATGTTCAGAAGAGCACTACCTATATCCAACCAACTTCTAGGCTGCCTAACAGTAACAAGCCTTGTAAAGAGGCCGAGCATCTTGGAGGGCAGGTTGTATCATAACTCTGATGGTACAACAGTTCCCTCCCCCCACAATCTAGTGCTGTCAGTGTAGCTGCCATGCACTCCCGTCTTGTACAACTACAGGTTTTGCAAAACCAGAAGAAAGAAAGAAAAAGTGTCTAAAGAGTGAGGGGGAGGGAGAAGGGAGGTTTTGTCAAGAAGCAATTTTTGGCAATGCAGTCAAAAAGGTCTGGTGAGCAGGTGGAAACCAACCAAGCTTCAGACATGAACTTTTTAGTCTTGAAGGATATTAAGGAAAGCTGACATAAAGTCATTGCCAGAAAAATCCACTCTGGTGAACAAAACATGTTGGTTCCATTGAAAAGGTCATAAATTTCATCCTAGCATTTAGATTCTCAATGAAGTGATTACAGTACCACATTTTATCAAAAAGAAGGATGAAGTAAAGTAAGGAGAAAGGAAACCCCTCAAGTCCTAAGCTATAAGTGTGTTCTATATAACCTACCAGTGAAGAATTATTTAAAGATCACTCAACTTGTACTCTCCAGAGATTCCCAACTGGACAGTTATTATTTTCCTACAAGAAACCTGATTTACTGCTCCAGTTTTAGAAAGGAAGTCTCAATGGACTTGAACCCATGTAAAAACTGGAGGGTAAAATGTAATTGATCAGCTCAATGATGGTTGAATGAGTAAAAAAGACAATTTTTTCAGTTCCTGAATTCATTTCTGAAGAGTCAATTTTAATGTTTAGGAAGAATAACATTTCTAATTGGTCTTTTAAAACACAGTATGGAAAAAGATTTGGATTAAAAACAGTTGATTCATGAAAAAGCACCTTGAAAGCAGTCCTGGCTGCAGCTGTCTGGTTTATCTACCATATTGACTGTCTTCATTCCTTCAGACTGAATCAAGAGAAAACCAAAACTATCTACCACATTGTGATGACTTCAGAGCTTCAGAATATTAACCCAATCTATGACTAAACAAACCCTTTACCTCTGACAGTTTCTCATGTTACTATAAAATATAACATTAAAATAAGGTTTTGGCTATTTCTAATTCACAGGGTTTGCAGCCTACTATCGAGCCTACATAGCATGAACGTGTGCCAAAATCATGGCAAGAACCAGGGTGGAAAAAAGCTGTTCTGAAAAATATTTCAGAAGGATGTTGTATTTTATGTGTTGTCAATTCTTAAGTATCAACACTCATAATTTATTTTATGTTTCCATTTCCATTTATGTTTCCATTTCAAACACCTTAGAGCACTCAAAATTCTCAGCTAAAATAAACCTTGAGTGATCGTTCCCTTTTAATATTTGTGTGAAGAAACTTACTTATTGAACAAAACCACAGAAAAGGCCACACAGTGCAAGTTGCAGACCCAGAAGGATCATGTTTTACACCTGGTCCCCCAGTCCCATAAGCAAAGATGTTGTTTTCAATCCTGATTTTTCAAGATGCTGGCAATTGCCTTTTTTGTTTTTCAGCTCTTTAAGACTCTCTTGACACTCAACTATAACAATAAGAGAGTTTTTGAAAAGAGGAGAAAGCCTGGAAGACATCAATAGCAGACAACTATTAACAGTTATTTTTATTTCCTCTCATCAGGTAGAGAACCAATAACTTATCTGTGTAACTGGAACCAGGAGCTTTCTTATACTCCATTTGTACAATCTATGCACTCTTCACTAAGTACCTAGTGACACAAACAGGTTCACAGAAACCTCTAAGACTTACTACATAAAAAGTAAACACTAGGGCAAAAAATGTCTATATAGATCATTATGGAGCTTTCAGAAAGAAAGGAGGAAATTTTATTTTGCAGTGTGTGAGGCTTAGCTGAGAAGTGAGAAAACAGCTGGGAAAAGAGCATCTGCTGCTTGCAAGATTGATGGCTAGTTCACTTTTGTAACCTTACCCATTTGATTTGGAACACCTGGTGGAAGTAATGCTAATTACTACAAGGGGCTACTGCACTCTAACTGGCAGAACTCTAATGAATTCACTAATGAAAATGGTACTTGGAGGTGAAAGGAGGGAAGCAGACAATGTAATACAACTATCTTTAAAAGTGGTTTGCATAATGGAACCAATTCCATCCACTCAGAAAAGGCAAAGCCAATAAAACCCATCTAGATGAAAGACTTGCAGTGTCTCAGCAGCCAGGGGTGTTTGGGGGTTGCCTACAAAACAAGGAACACAGCTTCAGATACTACTACTGTCAGTCCTTAGGGATTCACTTGCAGGTCCCCACAAGCAGCAGTGCTTCGCTTACAATGACACAGCTGCTATGTGTGTTGTACAGGCACTTTGATTTCAAGGGTTTTCAAAACTGAAAAGTTGGAAAGCCTGAGATTTTTTCTGCAAGGCAGACAATTATCAAAGGAAAGCCATTTTCAGAGAGGAAAGACAGCAGCAAAAAATGCATATAATGAACCCAGATGATGTCTTGCTGACACTACACCTTGCATGGCTGATTTGGCCAAGATCTGCTTTGGTTAGAACATCTGTCCAAAAGGTACATGGTCATGCAGGCAACAGTTAAAAGGGATGGCATAAACCACTCTAAATTAAGTCATTAAACAGCTTTATTGCATCTTTAAAATCTTCATCCTCCAAGTCATGTAACCAACATATGTGAGGTATTGAGGATTTTCTCCCCTCCCAAGTTTATTTATGGATTGCAAACTGTTCTCTCTTCCTACCAAAAGCTATAACCAAGCGACAGAGGTTATTACTATGGGCTGAGTGGCTCATAACACCTCATTGTGAGAGTGGATGTAAGTGACAGCATTTCAGTTTCTAATGTGACAGACATCTAAAGTTAGAGGCACAGTGATTTCAGGTTATCAGTTTTAGTTTATATGCAAGTACAACTTTTTCATTTCCTACTTATTTATAGTGCCTGCCTACTGCTTCACTCAAAACAGATTTTAGGGACAGCAACCAGTTCACACAGGCAAGATTTACTAGCTACATTCTTGCAAGGTACTGTGGATACCACTGGTGAGAAAAAGGCTTAGAGTCCTCAAAAGGTGTTCCAGCATGTCTTGTGTTCACACAGCTTTCAAGTTTCTTTGTACTCCTGAGTGATTAATCAGGTTTTTCCTTAAGTGCTTTTGGGGTAGCCCATGGAGAGAACACGAGAAAATGTCATGCTTTCCCCCCTCCTAACAGAGATATTTTAGCAGCCATCCTGAGACGTGGAATAGCAGGATGTAGTGAAGCACAACTTACAAAACCAGTCAGTTGGCTCCCAGGGATCAATAAAGATTCCATAAGTTGAAGAGAGAGCTGTTTAACCCAGGTTAAAACTCCCCTAAACTCCCCAACTCTTACAGGTGTCTGAAATAGCTGAAGTTTACAGCAGCAGAACACCAACCTTTTGCAAGTTATTTATAGAGTCCACACAGCAAGTAACAGATGGCATTCACATTCCAGTATACAGCCCTACACATTCCACAGCAAAGTGCTGAAGGAAGCTCTCAGCAACACCTGCAGTGCCTGCCGTTCTCAGTCAGCCTGCTCCTGGAGGCACTGCACACCTGTATTGTGACAGCTGACAACATCACTCAAACTGCTTGAAGAAGCAAAAGGGTTTTGGGTAGAGGTTGAGGGAGATGAACTGGCAAATATCGAGCACTGCAAGAAGACAGTGAAAGCTGCAAACTGATATCATGGCTCTGGTGCACATCTACTCTGGCTAGCAGATTTTTTTTTTTTTTTTTTTTTTTNAAGCTCTTCTATACTCAGAACAGCTTGCTCCCAGTCCTGCACTTCAGTTTCCTGCTCTTCAAATTGAACCACCTTACTCTGCAAATTTATTTGAAAAGCCAAGATATGTCAGAGCATCATATCCCATGAAATCCAAGGAACTGGAAAGGGAGGAAGAAGAAATGCACACTAGCAAGTCCAAGCTCAGTCCTGTCTGCATGCAGCATCATCACACTTGGCTTGAAACATTTGCCTCTGACAGCCCAGTCAAAAGTCAACTCATCAGGTTAAGTACAGGTAGTCAAAAGAACAAATTGTCCCCAAACATGTCTTACCTGGTTATTGATGTTTCATGTATGTTGCAGAAAACTTAGAAACCTCTAAACAGTTCAGAAAGCAGCAGGAAACACCAAAACAGAGACGAGCACAAAGTTCTCTCCTAGATATGCACACCTGGGTTCAAGAGGGGCTCTTCTGTGCAGACAGAATACACATCTGTAACCTCTTGCTGGAATACACTTCCATGAGCAACTTAAGACCTGGGCTGTTCTTCTTTAAGCATAGGTAACAGTACATGTATCTGCCCTAGAAATGCTTACTTGAACATAAACCTAGGAGGTAAGCTGATTTAGTCTGAATTTGGGTTGCAGCTGCTGTATATGACATCAAGTAACCTTTCAGTATGTGAGAATTCTAACACACCAAAGTGACTCAAAGGGGTGTATGGAGCAGGAACACAGTGCAGGGTATGATTTAAAAAGAAAACTTTACTGTAAAATGAAGAAGAACTTCCTCCTCAGTCTAAATCTCCCCTCTGCCAGTTCAAACCCATTGCCCCTTGTCCTGTCATTACAAGACCTTGTCAATAGTCCCTCCCCAGCCTTGCTGTAGGCTCCCTTCAGATACTGGAAGGCGACTGTAAGATCTTCTCAAAGCCTTCTCTTCTCCATCCATGTTCTGATCCAAAACCACCAATCACAAAAGCCTGCCCTTTAAGGGTATTGCTATTTTTCCCTTTATCAGTCACTGATTTGTGTCTCTCAGTACTGGAAGATCTACCAGAGTGTCCCAGTGCACATTGAGTATTTTGAAAATATAACATTTTGTTTTCATTTATTGTTTTACTTTGTCCTTCTGCTTTGTATCCCCTACCTCAAATGCTTCCAGGAGTGATCCTGTGTTTTCTAGGCAGAAGACACAAGTTTAATAAATACCTGCTGAGCTGTAGTTGGATTTTATGTTAGATGAATACAAATGCAAAACACTTGAGCTCTTCCTATTTACAGCTGGCTTATTGTTGCATGTTCTGGATAATGACTGCTGACAGTGGACTGCAGCTACTACTGAATGTACTGAGTAACATCATCAAAGCTCAGATTTAATGCTGAGATGGAAGAATCTTTTCTAACATTCCTTCAGCAACATCCTTCGGGTTTCTTTTTTGTCCAACAATTCAGATATGGCAGTACACAGATTTCTATGCTTTAGTTCATTACCAACTCAAATCTTGATTTCTCAAATAAAAATTTGTAAAAAAAATAATCTGCATGAAAACAAGCAAAACAATGAAGAAATAAAGTGTTCAGACATAACAGCTGACTGGAGCATGTGTTTTGTGAGGAGAGGTTGAGGGACGTGAAGGTTTTTAGTCTGGAGAAGAGAAGACTGAGAGGGGATTTAATCAATGTTTATAGACCTCTGAGGGCTGAGGATCAGGGGTCAGGCTCTGCTCACTTGCTCCCTGGGATAGGACAAGGAGCAATGGATGGAAGCTGCAGCACACCAGGTTCCACCTCAACACAAGGGGGAAACTTCTTTGCTGTAAGGGTCCCAGAGCACTGGCACAGGCTCCCCAAAGAGGTTGTGGAGTCTCCCGATCTGGAACCTTTCAAGGCCTCTCCGGATGTGTTCCTGTGTGCCCTGAGCTGGGTTGTCTGGTCCTGCCGTGGCAGGGCAGTTACAGTCGATGATCTCTTTGGGTCCCTTGCAACCCCTGACATCCTGTGATCAGGCTCCCCACACAGGTTGTGGAGTTTGCTTCTCTGGAGAGTTCCAAGACCTATCTGGATGTGTTCCTGTGCAACTTTCAATAGATTAAATGGTCCTGCTCTGACAGGGGGGTTGGACTCTACGATCTCCAGTGGTCACTTCCAAATCTTAATCCTTTGATCGTATGTGATCATGTGATTAACTGGATTAAATTCCTGGAAACTGCTTCCAGTTTGAAGCCATTCAGGCGAAAGGTCCTTGCCATCCTGCAGTAAAATACACTATGTCACAAGGGAAACTGAGATAGAACATCTGAAGCAGTGAAAAAGTCCCAGCACTTTCTAAACAAATGTTTGCCTTGCTTGATGAGTTGACAGAATTAGAAAAACAACTTACTACTGCAGACAAGAGTCTGCTGAAGGCAAGAAATGTGAACCCTGAGAACAATTAGAGAAATTAAGAAGGAACAGTGAAAGAAAAGAGTTATCTCCTGGGGAGGAGAGAAGAGCTCTCTGAAAAGAAAAAAAAATGCCCTGTTGGTTAAACTAAAATAAACCAGACAGTCTGTGACAAGTGGCACAGGTAAATGCAGCCTCAGTCTGGAAAAAAAAAAATATTCAAATGATTAGAGATATACTGAAACTTGCATCCATGGCTGTCATTGCACTACAAAGAACATACAGAACTCATGCTAGAACAACTTATCACGGGATCAATATACTACTAAACTGCCCTAGGAAAAGGTTTTGATTATCTTTTTGTCTTCACTGAGCAGACTGCAACAGCATTATATAACAAAGTCTTAGGCAGTATATACATCCAATTTTATATTAGAATCTCCTTTCCTTGTTTGCAAAAAGTAGTTTTATCAAAGGATTATTCTTTATTTATGCTTGTCTGAATCCACACACTGAAAAACACTAAGCAGGCAAACAAACAAACAAAAAATTAGAACGCCAAGGTTGGAGTTTATTGTTATTTTTCTTTTTAAAGAACTCTGTATGCAAGAGGGAACACAGAAACTTTCTTCCCCCCCAAAGTGCAACTTTCAGCCTCCCACTCCACAACACTTTTTGCATCTGCTACAGACTTAGTAGGCTCCTGCCATGGAGCAGTTGAGATGACCAGGAGGATAACGCTAGGCGTGATCTCATTTACAATCTCTGGTTTCACATCTTGTCTGCTGCTACTGAGATAACAAATCAAGTGTTGATAACATGATTATTTTGATTTATGAAACATGCTATGAAATACCCACAATAAGCATGCTCAAGAAGCTAGGCATTGCAGAAGCAGAGTAAACTTAACTAAGCATTTGTAAGCAATGCTTTCTTGCTGAAGTCTTCATTCATTTGGCAAGTTGGGAATATTTTTAATTGGGCCCAGTCCTTACTTATTAGAAGCAGGCCATTAAAACCACACAATCTTATTAAAGACCAGAAACAAGTAAAAAAAGTACTGGTAACAAAGGGATACCTTTTCTACTCACAGAAAATTGAAAGACAAAATGATAGCTTTCAGTGATGAGGGTCGGTATCTAATAGAAGGCAGGGGAGCCCTGTGGTTACCTTTTGCTTGATGTACAAGACAGAACACCAGCTTCTTTTCCTGACAAATAACTCTTCAGGGTGAACAGGTGTTGTTTTTTGGACTGGAGAAGGGAGATGGATCGGTGGGGTTTGTGTTAGTAGAGTCAGCACATAACACTTGGAATACCCAGAGCCTTTTTCTCTTCAACAACAAAGTGCTAGTTTTATATAAGCATTTTTTTCAGAACAGAATTGTTTTAGGTACCTTGCTCAAGATTGGACCAGAAAGCTTGGACTGAAAGGGTAACTCAGATTTCCCAGTTATGCACTTCAATCACAGAATGTTTTTTTGTCTCCTCAAATGTTTCCCAAAAGTATACCTTGCAAACAGAGTAGTCAGCAGTGCTGTAAGTCAAAGAGATTCATAATTACAGCCTGTGCTTGACAGAACACCTTAAGGATGTTTGCTTATCTAGAAACAAATTTAGCTTAGAAACCAACAAACACTTTTGTTTCACTGAAGCCAGTGCACAGGCATTTGATTCGAGATGATTCCAAATCACAGAACCAGTAAGCATTATAGAAAGCAATTGGGGAGGAGGAAACTCAAGCTCTGTGAGGCTGTAGGCATCACAAAGAGTAGTGCTTTTAGTCACAGACCTCTGGCCTCTCCTGGTGTGATTCATCTCACTAGCACAGATCTCTAAGAGCTAAATGTACAAACTGAGCTATGGTTCACACATGCACAAAGAAGCCATTCTGAAATGGTTCAAGTTCTAAGCAAAGTAAAATCTTAGCTCCAGATATCAGCAAGCAGATCATTACCTGGAGCAGTAGAGGATGAGTAGCTGGTGCAAAGGCTTTTTCCCAAACTGCCACCACACACGAACCAGATCAGTCTGCTGTCACACTGCTGGGACTGATCTTCCCAACTAGACCATGAGAGCACCTGAATCTCATATTTACCTGCTGTATGCTAAGCACACTCCAGCTAGTGGAGACATCTCTGCAAAAAATTGTCATTTCATGCACATAACGAAGGCCTTACAATACTTCACTCATCAAGATACTTGAGCTGTGTATTACTTACTGTATTAGCAAGCAGAGCACATCAGCAGGACTAGATTTATACAGTGAAAGAGTTGTAACAAATCAGCCAACATTCATGTACCTCTTCAGGGACATTTCCCTTTTTCTCAGCCAGTTTTAGAGGTTGAACATCCACAATTCCAGCTGTACTAGGTGCAGTTCTGGAGCGCATCTGGTGTCCTTCTGAAAGGAATCCGGTTCATGTGCTCAACTGGCTTAGAGAAAGTGAAGATGCCTACAAGATTCCTTGTAGCTGTAGACCCCTTGAGTCTGCTCAATCTCTGATGTAGAAGCACCCTAAGAGCAAGTCAAGTAGAAAGCCCATTCCAACTGGAAAACAATTATCATAATTCTAAGGAAGAGCAAACACTAATATTGTGTTCTAATAACACCAGACTTGAAAGTATACAACTAAAAATACCACCAAGTGTTTAAGAACCTTTTTTTTTTTTTTTTTTTTTTTTTTTTTTTTAAGCTGAAGATCACTCTTTGCAATTCTTTCTGTAGACAGAGAAAGAGAACTAGCTGCCAGGGTAATTTTGTAGCTGTTTCAATTAGAGATGGTCTTCTCAAATTTCTGGAAGGCTAAGACACCTAAAATTGATTTCCTTTACATATTCCTTAGTAACACTATTAAATGCTGCTCTGGCTGCCTCTTTTAAACAGTACTGACTTGTACTTGGTAATAGATGTTGTTTGTTACAGGTTTGATAGGTATAGATGCGAGACTGGAATATGTAAGATGCTGACTGTGAAGACAGAATACCTGGCTAGTCAGTAAATGGCCTCATTTATATCATGCAATAGTGGCTCCTCCTCCCAATCTGCTTGTTCATGCCTTGATAGTTAAAGAGTTTAATGTGCAACTTAAGCACCAGTACCCAGTGAAATCTGGGAGCTACATAATAAAGTCATAATGAATGGAATAAATAAAAATATACGGAAAAGGAACAAACCAACATGACTATTTAGGCTGGAGTTTAGACACAGCTTAGTTAGGGATGGGATCTGAAGGAACTCCATTCACAAGTATAAGAGACAATAACATAAAGCCCCAACACTTTGACCAAAAAGTACATTACAGAGCAGCCTTTCCACACTCTGTCCTGGCTTTGCTAACCACTAGGGAATCTGTCCGAAGGGCTAAAAGCCTGAATCCAGATGCCTAGATGCCTCCTCTATCTGTAGACTATTCAACACACACACATGAAGGAAGCAGACTAGCAGATGCAAATCTCACAGGCTGCTTTCACCAAATATTAACATCACTAAAAACTGAATCTTTAAGTCACCTGTCTGGAGAGAGGGATGCTGAGCTAGGTAATTCCATAGAACCTACTGATATTACCATTATGTATCTTATGCATATAGCACCTCTGGAAGAAAATCAGAAAGAATCATCCAAACTGGTTTTAGTTTGTTATTCTTAGATATTACTAGATTTTATATACATCATGCCACAAGCCCATAGCAGCTTTCTCCCTGCAATAATGGCATTAATAAAATAAATCAACATTAATGGGTTTTAGACTGGAAATATTTCAGTTTTTCCTGACACATCTTCTCTAGAGATACCATGTTAACATTAGCTTCTTACAACTGTCTGAGCCTCTTCTTAGTTTTTAGGAAAAGATGCAATGAAATCTCTGCCTTGATTCCCTCTGGTTGTTAGCCATTTCCAATATATTTTCTTCTCAAGAGTCACTTAAATTCTCTAATATTGAAAAGATGCAAGAAAAATATTACCAAGACAACCACCAGAAAGAGTCTAAATAAGTTGCTTAAAAGGCTATGCTTGCCACATGTTTAATCAATCAGTTTCATCTCTCCCCTGTGTTCATTTCACCAACACAAGAGTAACTAAAAAGTTATCTCCATTTTATAAGCAGGGATAGAGAAGAGCATTTCTCTCGTTTTGTCAACAGTTAGTGTGGCCAATACAAAATTAGAAGGGAGGAAAACACCGAGAGTTCCACTGAGATTCCAAGCTGTGTTTTGCTTTGGCTTCAAGGCAGTGAAAATTGTGCTCATACCCAAGTACAGAACATTCTGAAGCGTCAGGCTGGTACTTCTAAAAAGGAGGTTTGATACACAGGCTATCAGAAAACCAATCTCTGTACTCTTTCCAAAACACATTCTATGGTCAAAGTGTAGAAAAGATAATTACTCTCCACCAATTAATACTCCATGTGGGTTCTTCAGCAACAGGTAAACTTGATAAACCACTTCTAAATGTCTCAGCTACATAGACATATGGGTGTTGCTTCCTTCAAAATAAAAGCAAAAAATAAATTCAAAATAAATCACTGAATGAACATAAAAGCTACAGATCTGTGCTTTCTCCTTCAGAAACAATTTTCCAACCTCATAAAACAATACAATTGAAAGCTGAGTGTTTACTTCTTGCCTGCCCCTGAATCTCTCTCTCCTTTTGCTGCAGAAGTGCAACACTGGAAATTTGCAGGCTCCTGCGTAAGTCAGTAGAGACAGGAATACTGGAATGTCTACCTCCTGACACCCAACCTACATCTCCTCTAATTTAAAACCATTACTTCTCATCCTATCACCACAGGCTNCAGCTCACAGAAGAGGTATTCCAGCCCCTTGATCACTTTTGTGGCCCTTCTCCGGCCCCTCTCCATCAGGCCCATGTCCTTCTTGTGTTGGGGACTCCATAGCTAGGTGCAGTACTCCAGGTGAGGTCTTACCTGAGTGAAGTGGCAGAATCCCCTCTCTCAATCTGCTGGCCATACTTCTTTCAACACAGTCCAGGATGCACTTGGCTTCTCAGCTGCTCATGTCTCCTCCACCACAAATCCCAAGTCCTTTTATCCAGGGCTGTTTTCCATCACCTCTTCCCCCAACCTGTATTGATAATGAAGATTGTGCCAGCCCAGGTGTAGGTCTTTGCACTTGGTCTCCTTGACCCTCATGAGATTCAGCTGGGCCCACCACTCCTGTTTGTTCAGATCCTTCTGGATGACATCCTGTCCCTCTAGCATACTGACAGCACCACTCAGTTTGGTGTCATCTGCACATTTGCTGATGCTGCACTTGATCCCACTGCCTATATTGCTGGTAAAGATATCAAACAGATCTGCCACTCCACAACAGGCTGGGCTGGCTTTGGAGCAGTTTTCCCTCAGATAGTCACTTTTTCTCTTTGATGTGTCAATCTCTTTTACTCCTTCTGCTTATCCTGACTTTAAAATTTCCATCATGGCACATTTTAAGCTTGCTGTATTCCATTGTTTTTTCACAAAGTACTGTTGTTTGGGCAGATTGCAGGACAGGGAGACATGAGCTCTAAACTCAGTGTTTCACCCTGTCATTGACATATACTATGTGAAGTCCATCAAGACTGAGCTCTTTTTTACCTCACTATTTCTCCACAGAATGAGGCCAGTGTTACAAAACAACAAAATTACTCTTTTGACATTTTCATAATCCACTTATTTTATCCCCTATCTGCTTCCACAGATCCATTGTTTTCCTATCTCATTTCTGTGCTTGATATTCCTTTCCCTTAATCTTTACTGTTTTGGCTTACCTCAAAGAGGTGTCCCATTCATCTTTTCATGTATTTTTTCCTCTGGTATAAAAAGGTAAAAAAATCTATCATAATTACCAATGTATGAAAAGTTCCATAGTTGTAGGTCAGCTGCAGTGCAGAAATAACCTCATCAAAATTCTGGCCTCTTTTGCCAATACTTTCACTTACATGTCTAGTTATTAGCTAGTGCACTATTTGCCTAAACAAACCTCTTAATTCCTTCCCTCCCCTCTGAGCCAATTCTCCTATGCCTCAATGCAACACTGTAAGACTGTAGATCCTATTAACTGCTGTATTGCCTGCCACTCACGCATAGAAACCCAGGCAACTTGTTTGAACCCTGATAAATCCTTAGTTGACATGTAATATGTTATCCTTAGTACAGCAATGCAAATGTAATTCATGAGATGCCACCCTTGTGTATAGCATACTAGGGCCTAGTATTAAAAAAAAAAAAAAAAAAAAAAAAAAAAAANCATTTTTAGAGAAGCATTGCAAACCTCTCCATCTTTAACCACAGCGTTTTCTGCAGCCTCATTTCAAACACTCTCAGAGCAGCAATAGGTAAAGCAATATGTACATGCTTTAAAATCATGGTCTCTGGGGTTTTGCTTCCCCACCTAAAGGATACTTTGTTGTATTGTACATTTCAGCACAAGCCATACTTCAAAACTGCCTTTTCTTCTACATGAAAAACTCCAGGATTGAGAAAAGGTAGACACTATTCAAGAGAGAGAAACAAGCACTGGGGATTCAGCAAAAAAAAATGATGGCTTGAAGTACTGCTTTTATCTTTTTACTGTTTCAGCAGTCTTCAAAAGGATATAAAGACTTCATAAATGTCAGGCTTCAGCCTTAAACCATCCAAGAGGTTGTGAAGTTGAAGCTAAACAACAACAGACCTTAGGTTTGGCTCTGGGACTCAAGCTCATTGTACTGAGACCGTTCTATTTGTGTAGATTTACTTTGCAACTTGGCCAAAATCCAGTGCTACTTCTAAAGCTTCTACAGAGGGCAGGCACCTTTGAACAACACCTGAATCCCACAGTCCTTGTGGCTGAGCAGTACCTTTACGAGAGATGAGGGGAATGAAGCTACCTGTCCTTGAAGACTTGTCTTGAAGGAGGGGAGTGTACAAAGAACCACAGCTCTGGTCCAGCTCTTAGGCATTTCTAGGTAACACAAAAATAGCCCTGCCCATATGGTACCAAACATCTGTCTTGTTTTGCGCTTTAAAAACACCATCTTACTCTTCAATAAATGGAAGCAAGATTCCTTCACCAGCAATCAGAGGCAAAGCAGTTAGATCAGGCATGGCAGGGTCAATGCTGAGGTGACACACTAACAGCCTGGGAAAGAACCTGTGATACACTTAAAGATGACAGGAATTTTTCTCTGTGATGCATGCTTGTACTGTTTAGTTGGATTTGTTGTTGGTTTGGGTGTTTTGCTTTTTTATTTTTCCCCTCCAGCTGGATGAGCAGGTTTAGAATTCATTTGCTTTTAGATTGCTTTTGAGATGTCTCTTTTCCCCCACTCTCCCAGAACTAGAGCTTTCATGTTGCTGGAAAATTCCCCTTTATTTAGAGAAGATAAAAAGTAGTTTCCCAGTGGCTCCTTTGGAAGGCTTTTATCAGATTCCTTTGCTTGCAAAGAAATAGACTTCTTTGCACTTCGCTTCTGAACTATTCAACCCTAATTTGTTATTAGCACCTAATTGTCTCTTCTCTGCTTATTAAGCCAAAGAAGAATGATCTAATAGAACCTAGCAGCATCATATGCTGACAGTCAGCAGCTGAAGTGTTTCTAAAGTGCAAAAGACAAAGAATAGAAATATTAGGAAATTAAGAGCACCTTTCCCAATGACCATCAACTGAGTGGCAAAATCAATTTCTTTAAAAAGCTGAACCAATCCAACCAAAAGATACTTCTTTACCCTACTGTAGAGAGTCAATCTGCAGAGTGACTTCAATGTCATAAACACTTGCCTGCAAAAGAACTAAGGAAACCAAATTTATTCTCTGTCAGATCTCATACTATGCTGGTGGACACATGTGATGTGTCTGAAGGCTAAAGACTGTTTTATCACCTCAACTGCTAGGCAATAGGCTGCTGTGCCTATCAGAGAAATTGAAATGTTACAGAAATTAAGGAAGCTTTTCACTTGAGGAGATAAAACAGACAACAAAAATTACTTTCTCGAACTGCATGTTCAGCTAATTTTGTTTCATTGTTCAGTCATTTATTAACTTCCTAAAACTATTACCTGGAAACAAATTTAAGATTAGTTTTTCTACTACTTCGTTATGCTTGAGAAACCATCTACCAAATTAGATTACTGCACTTTGTTACACAAGCTTTCATCTGAAACATATTTTAAAAGATAAATTGCTTCCTACTTTGAGAAACAGAAGCAAAGACTCAAAAATTTGACTGAGGTTTTTATTGGGTTTTGCTCTTCCTCTGTTCAGAAGATAACAACATGTCATTATAAGAAAGAGCTTTCAGAGTGTTTTCTTCTCCCATCCAGCCAAACTCCTCCTTCATGCCTTCTCTAAAGACAAGGAAATGTACAATCCATTCAGACACACACTTCAGCCTGAGTAGCTGCAGTCCATAGAGTTCAACTTGTACCTAGACTACTCTAAAAAGCTTTTCTGTTGAGACTAGAAGTCTAGGAAGATCTGCCTTCTATAATCGAGATCAACATTTTCAACCTATTCCCTCGGTGTTTTTCTGTGATCAGCGGGCAAAAATGGAAGAGATTTCTCCTGCTAAGTTCTAGGATTTGCTTACACAAGGAAATCACAGAATCATAGAATCACAGTTTGGATTGGAAGTGACCTCCAAAGGTCATCCAGTCCATCCTCTACCCAACAGTCAGCAAGGACATCCTGCACTTAGATCAAGTTGCTCCTTGTCAAGCCATACTTTAAATACGTCCAGGGATGTGGCCTCAATTACCTCCCTGGGCAACCTGTTGCAGTGTTCCATCACCCTCATGGTAAAGAACCTCCTCCTAACATCCAGTCTATATCTGCTCCTCTCTAATTTCAAACCATTGCCCCTCATCCTATCACTCCTGGCCTTTGCAAACCTCTGTAGCCTACTTGTAGGCCCTTTTGGGTACTGGCAGGCTGCTATTAGCTCTCCCGTGAGCCTTCTCTTCTCTGCGCTGAACTTTCCTCTGCCTCTTTCCACACCACTCCCACTTACATTGCAGGCTTCCTAACTCTAATTTCCAAGATTTTCTTGGACAACAAGTAGAAAAACCATAAGCTCTGCCTCAATTCTTCTGTACATATCCTTTTGATAGAATTTAGTCTCTCATATGAAAAACTGTGCCTAGCTCCAGTACATTCCCCAAATAGTCACAGAATCACAGGAACATTCAGGTTGGAAAAGACTCTTAGGATCACTGAGTCCAACTGGCAACTCTGCCTACCACAAGGAGGGAGAAGCAAACACATTGTCACAAAGAGATTGCCAAGCGTAGTGACAGTACCCATAGAACTAATAATAAATAAATAAGAACAAATAAAGCCAAATTAGCAAATCTAACCAACAAAACAGCAATAAAAAGTGCCTCAGCAAGGACCAGGCCCCACCTAGAGTTCTGTGTGCAGTTCTGGAGCCCTCAGCACAGGAAGGACATGGAACTGTTGGAGTGGGTCCAGAGGAGGCCACAAAGATGCTCAGAGGGCTGCAGCAGCTCTGCTATAAGGACAGGCTGAGAGAGTTGGGGCTCTGCAGCCTGGAGAAGAGAAGGCTTCCAGGAGACCTTAGAGTAGCCTGAAGGGGGCCTACAGGAAGGTTGGGGAGGGACTACTGACAAGGTCTTGCAATGACAGGACAAGGGGCAATGGGTTTGAACTGGTAGAGGGGAGATTGAAACTGGATGCTAGGAGGAAGTTGTTTGCAGTGAGAGTGGTGAGACACTGGCACAGGTTGCCCAGGGAGGTTGTGTTTGCTCCCTCCCTGCAGGTGTTCAAGGCCAGATTGGATGAGGCCTTGAGTGACCTGTGCTAGTGGGAGGTGTCCCTGCCTATGGCAGGGGTTGGAACTAGATGATCCTTGAGACCCTTACCTTCTATGATTCTATGATTCTATACTGCAGCAGACAGCTTGTGAAAAACGTACTACCATGTGAAAAACTGTATACATGTGACTCCTTTACATTAAACTACTAAAATTAATTTACAAAAAAAAAAAAAAGCCCAGCCCCAAGAGTCAGCAAGAATAAACATGTTTCACAAAAATATTCCTGTAAGCCTCAAAAGCACAAATATGCTGCAGTTGCAGTGATCGAAAGTGACAGCTGTGTAGCCTTTAGATCCCAGATTTATTATGCTTAAATACTAGGTTTTAAAACATTGAAAATGCTTTCTCATGAGGGAAAAAAAAAAAAAAAAGACTTAAAGTAAAGCACACATGGAACATTCTCTCCAAACTAGTGGATGTAGTGAATGTGGTTGAGCAAGATACATAGTTAATTTTAAGTATTTAACAGAGTCTGGTGTACATCAAAGACATTACTTCTAGGCTGATGTTTAGTAACTTGCTAGATGCCAGAGCTTCATGCTCACATCAAAGGTGTTTATTTTTTTCCCTCTTTGCAGAAGAAATTTTGTTATACAACTTTTTACACTCAAACTATTTCACAGTATCACAGTATCACCAGGGCTGGAAGAGACCTCAAAGATCATCAAGGCCAACCC
>VWZE01015222.1:522134-541528 GCA_013396675.1 Eubucco bourcierii
GTTGCCCTTCTCTGGACATGCTCAAGCACCTCAATGTCCTTCTTCAATTGAGGGGCCCAGAACAGGACACAGGACTCAAGGTGTGGCCTAAGCAGTGCAGAGTCCAGGGGGAGAATGACCTCCCTGCTCCTGCTGGCCACACTATTCCTGATACAATTTCCCTCCTTTACATTCCAAAAGTGAAGCAGAATAGTTCCTGCAATTGGAAAAAATGTATTTTTAGGCAAACCTTTTGTTCACAATCCATCTAACAGTGAATGCTGCACTGTAATGGGATACAGAACTGATTGTCTTTTGCTTTACATTAGATTTACTCTGTCTAAACACTCTGAAGTTTGTAAATGAGAAGAGCAGCCTTTTAAACATGTTTACCACTTAATTTGAGCAAATTCAAATAATCACACCAGAGTTAAAAAGAGGCTGAACTGACTGCTCATATTTTCTGTCTACATCATATTTGGGGAGGAGAAGGAGGGAGACAGGCTAACAAATATCAAAGTGTTCTTTTGAGGCTTTTATATAGAATTATGCTTTGCCATTTTTCAGAGGGTGGAGAAAAGCAGTATCTTAGTGTAGAAAAATTAGCTGTTATAACTGTATAACACTTCTGTGGATCATCTTGTTAGCAGAGACAAGCCAGCAAGAGTCAGTATTTCAGTGGTGTAGTTAAACACACTCGTGTGACACTGTTTCCCAGCATAACAGCAGAGGGTGCAACAAATACTTGAAGCTAGACCTTGCTGTTTGCTTTGAGCTAATAAAGTGGCTACATCTACATCAAGACATATAACTATGGAGATCAGCAATGGCATGGTGCCTGAAAAATCTTCAGCTAGATGTTGAATGTTGCTGTGTCCATGTTCAGACATCTCATGGTGTTCTTGTGTTTGCCATCTCTGTTCTCTTCTGTCCCAGCATCTGATAAGTCTGAGTAGCTGGCATTTTACAAGTAAATGTAATCAAACCCACTAAAATATTTACAAGATAATAAGCAGAAAGTATTAAAGAAATATATGGTGTCTTGGTTAATTTGAGCATTTTTGTTTTCAGCTTGTGTACTGAAAGAATAAATTAGAGAAAGAGTTGTCCCCTGAGCACAAATTCTGTTAACTAGTGAGGATCCAATGAGCTGAAATTGGCCTAAATAATTCTAGAAGCCAAAGCTCCACAGTAAGGGTGGGGATGGGAAATAAAAAAAAAATAAAACAGTTGCTAAAATAAAATAACTTTTTCAGTGTAAGTCACCCACCTACCTCAGCAGCTAGAGTGTCTTGCCAGACAACCAGCTGAAAAGCATTGACCAGCTAACTGAAAAGCACGGGGGAACATTCTTGAATATCACTAGGATATCCATGCTGTGCTGCTGTGACATCACACAGCAGCATCTCTTTCCTAGCAGCAGCAAGGGCTAAAGATCCCTGGTTGCTCTTCTTTNCTTTTTGACTCAGGGATCAAAATGTCACTAAAACTGCAATGAACCTTTAAGTGCAGGGCAGGGCAGTGCTGTGCTGGCTTTCAGCTAGCAGTCAGTCTACAGGGAGCAGGAAGGAGATCTGCATTGTTAGACACCAAAGTGTCGCAGACACACAGCCCTTCAAGGTTATAAGTGATATTAGAGGTCAACAATACCTATGTAGCATATTAAATCTGCAGCCTCAAACAAATGAGAAAACCACAATGCTATCAGCTCTTGCCTTACACCAGTTTCTGCAAGGTGGGGAACCTCAAAGTACTTTAAGTTGCTGTTATCTCTTCTAGTGAAACCAACAGGAGTTTTGCAGAGGACTCATATTGCTGAGCTCCACAGTAGCATTCTGCTTACAGACTGCAGAGCTTCTCATCACTGGGCACATGTTTTTGAGCAGGATCCTGAAATAATTGGTATGTTAAAGTGGTTGTATCTAGACTTCTTCCTATAAGGTTAGTAAACCTTATACAATTAGAGGACTCTCTCAAACAAAACCAGAACCAAGCACAAAGTTGCTGAACAAAGCCTGAAAATTAAGCTCCCAAAGAAAGATCACTCAGAAAAAAACAGATAAGAGAAGGTTGAATTATGAGGTCTTGTACACAACTCTTTTTCTGGTAACCGTGTGCTCAAAGGTGAGTCCTTGCTTCCAGCAACTCACTTTTGGAGTTGCAGTGAACTACTGTGTCCTCTAGCCCCTGGGAAGATCTGAGCTACTGCTGAGACCTGCCTCTCTGCTCCTCACTGTACTCTTTATTTAAGCATGAGTTGTGTCCTTCCAGCTCAATGACTTTTACCTTTCTGTCTCCACTAAACTCTCCTCTGAGCACAGCCTAAAGGATAGAGCAGTCCTCACCCTCCAATAGGCTTTACAGGTCTGGATGCCCTAAAGGAAAGCAAACACATCTTTGGAAAAATCGAGTAAAAGGGATAAAAAGTCCATCACAAATCTTTACAAAAACAACCATGCAGTAAGCTCCTTTACGTATGCAAATGGCAAAACTAATGCTGAGGTTCAATGCAGGTTCCTGTCCAGAAGAAATCCAGGTCCCTGCCTGGAAAACTTATGATTCTGACTTGCTCTTCTGAGAGCCCTTCTCTTAGATCATACCCAACCCTACCACCTGTGCCTCAGTGCCACTAAACCCAGATGTAGACAAGTGTCCACTGCTCCTAGGCAAGGTTTTCCTCACCAACAGGTGCCTTCTTTGGTGAAGCCTGCCCAAACACCCTCCACCCACCTCGCCTGCCCTGCAGAAGGTATTAGCTGCTCCCAGGCAGGACATTCTGATGTGAGGCATCCTCACTCATGGGTGCCTTCTATTGAGGATGAGATGTAGGTCCTGGCTGTGGGCACCAAGGAGCAGGGAGGGAGATACCTCTCAGGCGTACAGTGCACTGCAGATCGCACAGAAGGAAACAGGGCAGCCTCAAGCGGTGCTCGACTCCACTGGCAGCATCTCTACTGACAGAACTGGCAATGCCCCAGGCTTCTACTGAACATTTGCATCAAAAAAAGAGGAGCAGCTTTCTAGCTGCAGGCCACTTAGAAAAACTGTTTAAAATATGCAACCAGTGCAATTTTCAGAAAGCAGTTTGTAGACTTGCAGTTTATTGGGCTACCTGAAGAACAGTTTTTGTGAGCAGCTTCGAAGGCAAAAGGAAAAGCAGTGTGAGTACAAAACTTCACGTCAGAGTTACCACAGCAAAATACAATCTACCAATTTTTTTAATCACCTTTCAGATTAGGTTTTATTGATTTTTTTTTTCTTTTTTATTGTTTCTATTGTTTTTAAATGTCTGACAACTACTGGTATCACCTTAGCCAACCTTCATTTTCAAGTGACCTAAGTTATTTTTAGAGATACTTAACTCTTTTTCAGATATGAGGGGGCTAAATCTGTATCCTGAGTAGCTTTATTAAAGTCAGTGGTATTATTCCAACACAGATCTATCATTTGTGGGTTTTTTTCTGCTTCATCTAATGGGAAATACAGTTATCATCTGTTAGTGGCATTTGGAACTCAACAGATCTAATTTTTCAAATGTCACACTATGCGATGCAGCTATTTGATGCCTATGACAATTTCTCGGTCATCTTGATTGCAAAATTTCCTTCCCCACAATCTGCTCCACAGCAATTCGAAAGTTTCATTTGTCAAATAAGCTATTTCTCTAAGACTCCTCTATCAAAGCTGTCATCTATCTTCCTTTTTTTTTCTGTTTTCCTTCATTCTTTTTTTTCTTCTTTTCATAAAGAGACATCTAAAACCAAATTGAACTATGTACTTTCTCTTACTTGACAACAGAAACTTGAAACTGAAATATGAAAGTAGGTTCCACTTCTCTTTTAATTTGCATTCAATTTATTCAAGAAACATTTATGTCTTATAAACCTTCTCTACAATGCCTATGCTTAAAATACCTGTGAATTCACACTTCATAAAACACAGGATTAACATTGGAGTGTTTGACCACAGGCCTTGTATCACTGAAGGCAGAGGGTGATTTCTCACAGTATCACCAAGGTTGGAAGAGACCTCAAAATCATCAAGTCCAACCCATTACCACGGACCTCAAGACCAGATCATGGCACCAAGTGCCACGTCCAAACCTGCCTTGAACACCTCCAGGGACGGTGACTCCACCACCTCCCTGGGCAGCCCATTCCAGCAGTCAATGACTCTCTCAGGCAACAACTTTCTCCTCACCTCCAGCCTAAACTTCCCCTGGCACAGCTTGAGACTGTGTCCTCTTGTTCTGGTGCTGCTTGCCTGAGAGAAGAAGGTAACCTCCTCCTGGCTACAACCACCCTTCAGGTAGCTGTAGACAGCAAGAAGGTCTCCCCTGAGCCTCCTCTTCTCCAGGCTAACCAATCCCAGCTCCCTCAGCCTCTCTCCATAGGGCTGTGCTCCAGGCCTCTCCCCAGCCTCGTTGCCCTTCTCTGGACATGCTCAAGCACCTCAATGTCCTTCTTCAATTGAGGGGCCCAGAACTGGACACAGGACTCAAGGTGTGGCCTAAGCAGTGCAGAGTCCAGGGGGAGAATGACCTCCCTGCTCCTGCTGGCCACATTCTTCCTGATGCAGGCCAGGATGCCATTGGCCTTCTTGGCCACCTGGGCACACTGCTGGCTCATGTTCAGGCAGGTGTCAATCAGCACCCCCAGATCCCTTTCTGTTTGGCTGCTCTCCAGCCACTCCCACCCCAGCCTGTAGCTCTGCATGGGGTTGTTGTGGCCAAAGTGCAGCACCTGGCACTTGGATTTGTTGAGCTCCATCCCCTTGGACTCTGCCCATCTGTGCAGGCGGTTGAGGTCCCGCTGCACATTTATGACTGGGTTTAATGAATGAAAAACCTACTCCAAGAGGTAGAGAGAAGTTAATTTTTCAAACATTAGGGAATTATTTAAAGGAAACATATCTGTATAAAGAAGAGGCAGGAAAAAGCCTCTAGATATAACAGTTAATTATTACAAATATGCATTCACTTTGCTGTTACAGTGACTTTAAAATGGCTTTACAAAAATTGCTCAGAAATAGGACTAGCATTTTTTTCCTTCCTGAGAAGACAGCATTCTTTTTCCACTGTAAGATACGAGATGCACTCTTTTCTGTTCCTACAACAGAGAACATTAGATCATCACTGTAAAAAGCAAGCAAATATCAATACAAACTTGTAGTACTCTTGCTCAGGAATGTTGTACTGCTGTGCACCAGTGAGCTGTTATGTCAAGTTCTGCCTTCTGCTTCACACACTACCCAGCTTCAGCATCTGTATCAATAAATGGTTTTCTGTACAAGTGTATGAAGATGTCTCTAGGTGCAAAATGTATGCCAGTGCTTGATAGGTTTTGTCCATGGTTTCTGTATTCCTATGTACTGTGCCTCATCTGAGAGACAGGCTAATAACTGGTTGTGATACTGATTGTCCTGATGACATTTCATTTTCTTCAGTGCTCTGCCAGAGACGTGAATGTTTCTTTTGTAGATGCAGTCTGGGGAGGACCACAAAGAAAGTCTAGGGCAGACTGAGCTTGAGACATCAAGAAATTGAACTATAAAGTTATTTAGTCTTTGAATTTCTATGCTTGGTACCCTACATACTGGACATTTGTATTCAAATATCTGCATGATTTTTAAAACTTCACAGGAAGAAGAAATTAGTCTGCCCAAATGGTAATACACTATGATTTAAGCTAAATATTTGTACAGAAGAATCAAGAAGGATAATGAACAGAAAGCAACTGTGCAAATCACACTTTATTGCAAAGCTGATCATGTTATCAATTGGTTAGTAACCCTGCACTGTAACTCTGAGAATTTAAGCAGGACACAGAGTTGTTTGAAAAGCTTTTTGCCAGTTCCCTCCTTCCTACAGTATCTTCTAGCAGATTTTAGCTACTGCCTTTGCAGCTTTCCTGGATATACTGCCTCAAAAATAGAAAACTAAAGATGTTGCACTGGGGAAATTAAAAGTGCATGAGGTTTGATGCTTTCTGAACCAGGAGCATTTTGAACAACGCATGCTGCTTAAACAGTAAAATGACTCAAAGGTTTGCACTGTTATTTTGTGTCAAGGGAGCACCCTGAGGTATAAAACCATGATACTCTGCCTTTGCCAAGACAAATGTAACAATTATGTCTCTTGATTTTTGCAATTCTTTCTATTTCACAACATACAGTAATGTTTATGTTGATGAATATATGGAACTGGCCACAATTATAAAAAGAAACATGAACATATATCATAGAATCATAGAATGGTAAGGTTGGAAGGGACCTCAAGGATCATCTAGTTCCAACCCCCTGCCATAGGCAGAGACACCTCCCACTAGCACAGGTCACTCAAGGCCTCCTCCAACCTGGCCTTGAACACCTCCAGGGAGGGAGCAGCCACAACCTCCCTGGGCAACCTGTGCCAGTGTCTCACCACCCTCACTGCAAACAACTTCCTCCTAACATCCAGTCTAAANTAAGGTCTCCTGGAAGCCTTCTCTTCTCCAGGCTGCAGAGCCCCAACTCTCTCAGCCTGTCCTCATAGCAGAACTGCTGCAGCCCTCTGAGCATCTTGGTGGCCTCCTCTGGACCCACTCTAGCAGTTTCATGTCCTTCCTGTGCTGGGGGCTCCAGAACTGCACACAGGACTCCATGTGTACACTATATGTCCCCTGCCTGACTTGATCTCTTCGTTACCATTTCTTACTCTTTTCATGGAACTCTGTATCAGTGCAATTACATTAATAGTCCTATTATAGACATGCACAATTATATGGAGAGTAAGACACTAAGCAGATGACCTTGTGAAAGACAACCCCTAGAACTAACAGAATTGCTATTTTCAGTTCTGATGTTTTCATTTTAAATATAAACATTTCAACTCTTTTGGGTTTATCAGAATCAGCATTAATGTCACACTGAATTATTTTTTGCCACTCTTACTGTTAAAACAAAGCTCAGCTGCTATAAACTTTAAAAGATGTTTCCCTCAATAGGCAAGAACTTAGGTAACCACCTATGTCCATCCCTTTTTCTTTGTCATCCATGGGTTCCCCATATGTAATGGTTTTTATATATTGAAATACAGGGTATGGTAACACCTTTTACTTCATAAAAACCATGCCCCATGGAGAAGCTTGAGTGTGTTCATTTGACCAGTGCTGGTAATACTGCTAAATTCATGGGAATCCTCACCTGTATTGATTTGGGATTATTAGTGGAAGATTTTGATTGTAGAAACAGTGAAAAATATGTAAGTGATTTGCTGAAAGGCAGAACTGATTTCTTCATGTCAAAGAAACCAGATTTACTGTGTCTTTTTAGTGGACTGATTCTATGTAGCATTTCACCATTAAAAGGAATGTATTTATGAACAGCGCTAGAAATTCTGAGGTATCATTTAGGTGGAAAGGAGGATTCAGAGTTCAAAACAGAAGGCAGGCAGGAAAGAGAGAGTCTCATTGCTGAAATTTTTTTGCTTCCTGTATATTCAATAAGAAGTTGCTGTGGAGATGAAGCTCTGGTTAGAAGATGACTAGCAACTGCCTTTGATATTTGTTTTTGATTTATGATCTGTTTCTGCCCCGGAGAACCAAGGACAGATGTTGGTGCTGAGTAGCTCCATTGCATCCCAAGCATACATTAGTATACTAGTGCCTGTGTGAAGAAGATGAATTATCTGACAGCTTGGAAAGGACAGAGAAAATCTTGATGCATTAGGTAACCATTAAACTTGAACACAGCCTCCATCTTCTAATCCTGGAAATAAACACCAGATGTGTCCTAATTAAATGTTGGGATGAAACCCAGGAGAGGGCATATCTTTGAGGTTTGGCCACCCTTCTGCCTTTCTCCAATGCAGCAGGTGCCCTCTCACAGGTCTCCTGCCATGAACAAAAGCATGGGACCAGAAGTGCAGGGAACTTACTCAAACACTGTTTTTATCACCTGTATATCACCAACCAGTTTCTTGGTTGTGTCTGAAGATTTGAGACTGTGCTGGTTTGAGGCTAACTGGAATGTTTTAGTGGAGAAAATTATAGGTTGTGAAAAGAAAACACTGGTGATCTCTGCTTCACTCATAGGCTTGCTGAGATGTTTAAGACTAAGAACACAAAACATAGATAAGACACTCAGGCTCAGACACTCTGGGGCTGTCTAGCAGTTTCTTGCCAAGTAACCTCACTAACTGCTCTACTTCTAACCCCCCTGGTTGATCCTTCAAACTCACCTTGCACTTAAGGTAAACGTTGTGGTAAGGTATAGAGGTGGGGAGAGGGAGGAAGAGTGGTTGGGAGTCTGATTTCTGGGAGGGGAGTTGTGTTTCTGTATTACCTTTAACTCGTATATCTCTGTAACTATTCCTGTCTATAGTGTCTATCTCTGCTTGTACATTGTACTAAGCTATAAATAGAGCTTCAGTCNGTTCCCACCAATCACCTCTGGTTTGTTTTCCATTTGCCTTAGCAGGACTTTCAGCAGGATCTGCTCCATGATCTTGCCAGGCACAGAGGTGAGGCTGACTGGTCTGTAGTTTCATGTAGAGACATGCTTTGTAAATACAAGCAAAGAAATGAGGGCAAGAAGGAGCCCATCTGGAGAGGGCTTTGGTTACTTTTGCACTCCCATGCGCTGCTGGTTTCCTTTTGATATAATCAAAATCATAGATGAAATAAATCTCTGTTGCTACCTTATAGATTTGTTTTATGCTGCAAACAGGAGAGGTTTTAGTAGCCTTCCAGTATCTTAGTAGCCTTCCAGTATCTAAACGGGGCCTACAGGATGGCTGAGGAGGGATTATTTACAAGGTCTTGCAATGACAGGACAAGGGGCAATGGGTTTAAACTGGCAGAGGGGAGATTTAGACTGGATGTTAGGAGGAAGTTCTTTCCAGTGAGGGTGGTGAGACACTGGAACAGGTTGCCCAGGGAGGTTGTGGCTGCTCCCTCCCTGGAGGTGTTCAAGGCCAGGTTGGACAAGGCCTTGAGTGACCTGTGCTAGTGGGAGGTGCCCCTGCCTATGGCAGGGGGTTGGAACTGGATGATCCTTGAGGTGCCTTCCAACCTTACCATTCTGTGATTCTATGAACAGCTCTACCTGCCAATGGAGTCGTGTTTTAGCAAGACTTTTCTAACAAATAGAACTAATGTTCAGAGCAGCTACAGAAACTGCCTCAAGAAAAATTTTAAAGCATCTCTAGAAAATGTATAGTCAGACATTAGAGACTCAGGCAGGGCTGCAGCAATGGAAATTGAACTTTGTAGGTTTCAAACAAAGTCACATTGATGTTCTCCTGATCCAAAACCAAGCTACTGTGTCCTCTTAGAGTGCATTGGAGTGATCTGAGAATTACTCAGACAGTTAAACAGACAGCACTGAGGAACAAAGTGTTCCTATGTAAGTTTTACACTTCAGAAATGCCTGTAATTGACAACAGCAGCACCCAAGGGGGAGGGAAGCTGGTGAATTATAGCTCTCTGTAGGCATTAGAAATGTAAAGTTTAATTTGTCCTACGCTGGCAAGCTGTAAATTTGGGGGGCATTTCAATTAAAAATATGGATTAACGTACCCTTAAAAGTTCATAACAAGACTATAATTCCATCAAGGACCTATGTACAAGGCAAAACGTGAGTGAGACTTGGTTAATATTGCACTGCTTGCAAGACTGAGCAACAGTTTCAACATGCATTTTCACTGCACACCATCATTGTTTTGTCAGATGGATAAAGCAAAAGCAGAAATGTTAAACACCCTGCTGAAATTAATATGCTTTTATGTAAATGTCTTTTCATTGAAACTAATTCAGCAAATACACACTTTCTTGCCAGAAACATTCATCATCTCATAGAAAGTATTTTCCTCCTGACAAGAATGGTTGGGGTTCTGCTGCTGCGTCTCATTGAAGCTTCCTAAATGGAAGGGAGTCCTTAGAAAATCTTAACTGAAGCTTCTCATTTGACATGGTTAGGCTTTACTTTTCAGAATTTTTGATTAATTTATTTACAGTGATGTGAGATGATCTTAACTGCATGCCAGGTGCCCACCTCAGCTGGACAAGGGAGAGAAAATAGAATGAAAGACTCATGGCTCAAGACAAAGGCAGGGAGAGATCATTCACCAGATTATTGTCACAGGCAAAGCAGACTTGACTTAGGGAAATTAATTTATTACCAGTCAAGTCAGAGTAAGGCAATGAGAAATAAACTCAAATCTTAAAATACCTTTCCTCAGATCTCTCTGTCTTGGAGCTGGCTGACAGTGGCTCTTTTGGGCATTGGGGATGCCTCTGGCAGTTGCTCACTGAAGCCACCTCAGCAGCCCACTCACTACCGAAAGCCAATGCAAACATTTTACAGTCATGGGCAGAAGTTGTTCAGAGAGGTTGTGGCTGCTCCCTCCCTGGAGGTGTTCAAGGTCAGGTTGGACAAGGCCTTGAGTGACCTGTGCTTGTGGGAGGTGTACAAGTGGGAGGTGTGGGACCTGTACTAGCGGGAGGGCTCTGAGTTACCTGTACTATGGCAGGGGATTTGAACTAGATGAGCTTTGAGGTCTCATCCAGCCTTACCATTCTATGATTCTATGAATTTTAGTGTGACAATTTTCAGAAAAGTCAGATTCTGCATTCTTCCAGAGTTACAAAACCCAGCTTTATTTCTTCCTGTCAGAGGGAGCAATGGGTGCTCACAGCTAGTCAGCACAGCCTAAGACCTGGGTAATTTTTGGTAAACAAACTTTCTGTAAAGCAGTCTGCTCCGACTCAGTGCTGTGTGTCTAAAGCCAGGCCACGCTCAACTCAGCCCTGAATCCTAAACAACAATCTCAAGCTCATCAGTATAAAACCAGGCTGCTGACTTCATTGCTACTAACCTTAGCCAACAACAAAGTGTGATTAAGTCTTCAGCAATAACCTCTCCTTCCCAGCTATTTTCTGTGTACACCAATACACAATATAATTAGCTTCATTGCTTTCTTCTCTCGCATCTTCCCCCTTCTCTATTAGAACCTCCTGCTGACATATTATGCTAATCAACTTACATGTAATTGTTTTCTTGGCTTGGAGTTGCAAAAGCATGTGATAGCAACAGAATACTAAGAGGTTTTGTGGTGGATGGAGCTTCAGCCTGTCTTATGCATGAGTGAAATGCTAAGCATCTGTTGAGTAACAAGGAGAGTCACTGAACTCAGTGAGGCATATCTCAGAGAGGAAGGTTTCTTAGTTTTTTACTTTTTCCTTAGCGTGGTAGTTTGAGGGACCCTGAGTCTCCCTTAACAAAACCATAGGAACAGAGATCCCTCCCAGGAGAATGGACCTGCTCATCCCAGGATATTGTAATATTGATATTCTATTCCATACTTTGCTATCATAGCTTAAAAGGCAGTGTTTGACTTATAACCTTTCCTGCCTTTCCCTCCCTTCACTTCTCTCCTGGAACAGCATCTTTATCTCATGGTTCGTGGGGGAGATGGCTCCTGGCTGACAGGGAAGTGAGCTGTGTCATGCAGCCCCCTGAGGCCTTGTAGCCTCCCCAGCTGGGAAGGGCAGTTCTGACCTACCCTCAGGCTGACTGAGGGTGGAAGGGTTGGAGGATTCCCCAAGGCCAGTTTGGGCTTCATGGGTTTTGTACTTATTCTACCTGATTGCCTTTTGTATCTATGCTCTTGTAAATAGAATTTCCCTTTAAACTTCCAATCAGTGTGCAGTCTCCTCATTCTTACTCCTGGTAAGAGTCATTTCTGTCCTCCAGTCCTGGGTAGCTCATGGCCCCAAACTGGGACACTTGGTGCTGCCTTTTATTTCTCTAATCCCAGCTTTTACTTACTTCAGCATTTCACCCTTTCGTGCAAACTCTTGAGCAGCTCTGTAAACAGTAACTGCTTAGGGAAATTCCTGTTCTAGATTGCAGATGTCTACACTGTGTCAGCAGAA
This sequence comes from Eubucco bourcierii, assembly GCA_013396675.1. Taxonomy (NCBI): domain Eukaryota; kingdom Metazoa; phylum Chordata; class Aves; order Piciformes; family Ramphastidae; genus Eubucco; species Eubucco bourcierii. Next base: position 534,029 of record VWZE01015222.1, read on the forward strand.
TCTCTTCTTATGTCTGAAGTAATTCACAGCCATTTGTCTTCTCTAGTGGAGCCATGCAGTAGACTACAGCACATCAATGTTTTGTTTTGTTTCCTCCCCCAGTGCTGAAATTGCTGCTAGTGACACATGACATCCTTTTAGTGGCATCTGCCTCTCGGTGTGAAACAGTTCTAGATCTCCAAACTGCTCCCTCCCGCAGAGTCCACAGTGCCGTCTGCATGTGTGTCTCTAGGGGGGAAATATATGGAAGCAACAGGTCAAGGTTTTGTAATTGCCACTCTGTTCTACCCTCTGCCCATAGTGGGAAGTAATTAAGTCCCTGGTAACAGTGGCAACCTACTGAGGGTATGCAAAACAAACCATTATACTTTTTCTCATTTAAAACTGAACAGACTTGCTAATCTGATTTCTGCGTTGGCTTCATCTCGGACAGAAAAGCAAAGACGAGTGAGACGTTTTAATTAGCAGGCCCACTATGCATGCTGCAGCATCAGATAACAAATGTACCAGCAGCTAATCAGTGTGCTGCTCTGCAGCTTGCTTTCCACCAGCATCCCAGACTTCCCCTCCAATATCAAGAGACTCAAAGTGACTCTTTTTGGAGGCACAGTATAACAGATAACAGCACAAACCCCTGACCTTTTGAGATGCTGTGTTCTCTCTTTGCTTACTACATCCAGGGAGGTCCAATCATTATCTTCCAGGACCATCTATCTATGAATATATTTCATAGCATTGATCTGAGGAGGATATATAGCTAGTGACTTAATTAAGCAGTTAGATAATGTACTAATTAAAGTGTATGTGGAGTGTTAGCCCACTCCTGAAAAAGAAAAATAGAAGGCAGAGATTTAATATCACGCCTGATAGCAGATTCTGGTGTGATGAAGATCCTAAAGAACTCTTTCATTTGCTGTTTTATGATATATTGTGGTGGGAAAAGTAAATGATGAAATGGTCCAGGAAGCCTCTAAGGCTGCAATAAAGGCAGAAATTATTAGTATTGGTAAACTTAAAAGGAGAGGAGAACCAAAATCAATTGATAGTCTTCTCAGCTTTGAAATGTGAGCAGAATGAAATACATTCTGAAAAGGAGCCAGTATATACAACTGTAAGGGACCAAACAAATGCCTTCAGAAGACTGAGAATCCTTTGAAGTTTGGATCTTTACTGAGAGGGGAATGACGCTAACAGGTTGCTACCTTATAAACTTAGCCCAAATGGAAGTGTTAAATAAAGATCCAAACTGACAAAAGGAAATTATCACACTCTTCTCCTATGGGAATTGTCACAGAATTCTGCTGCCATTTATCTAAGACTAGTGATGATTAACACTCTATGCCATCTCACAAATCTAGACATTTATTTTATCAGAGTTTACATGGAGAGCTTCTTCAACCTAACCAAAAGATTAAACTGCGATTCAAGTTCACTTCATTACTTTCTGAGAATATTTCTTGGTTGCTGCAGGATCACAAGGCAATACCTCACATTCACAGAAAAATCCTACAATACGCTGCTAAGACTTTTACAAGGAAGATAAAAGTGTAATAAGGTCTCACTTAACAGAAGGCAAAATGAATAGGTAAATAAACAAATAAATACATAACCCAAATTTCAGTGAAATAAATCAGAGGGTTAAAATAGTTTGAGTTTCACCTTGTCTTCCTTGGCATGTCTGAACACTAATCTGTTAACAGATAAGCTTCTGTAAGACTGCAAAATCGTCTCAGTTCTGTAAGTAGGGCATAGATAACATAAAGGAATTCAGTCAGCCCTGCACTTATCTCTGAATGAAATGTAATTTGTTCCAAGGTTGAAATGTGTGTGAATGTGTGCGTGCACACGTCCGAGGTGCCTTGTAGCTGCTCAGAGCAGAGTTACCACAGCTGCAGCTCAAGCAGCAGCAATGTTTTAAAGGAAAGGACTTCATCAGTCTAGCTCCCAAATAGTTAATTTGATGAATGCAGAGTTTGTGCATTGTGCTAAAGCATTCCTTATGTTTGCATCACAGCTGTGCATGCCCTTACAGTATCACAGTATCACAGTATCACCAGGGTTGGAAGAGACCTGAAAGTTCATCAAGTCCAACCCGTCACCACAGACCTCAAGACCAGACCATGGCACCAAGTGCCACGTCCAAACCTGCCTTGAACACCTCCAGGGACGGTGACTCCACCACCTCCCTGAGCAGCCCATTCCAGCAGTCAATGACTCTCTCAGGCAACAACTTTCTCCTCACCTCCAGCCTAAACTTCCCCTGGCACAGCTTGAGACTGTGTCCTCTTGTTCTGGTGCTGCTTGCCTGAGAAAAAAAAGCAACCTCCCCCTGGCTACAACCACACTTCAGGTAGTTGTAGACAGCAAGAAGGTCTCCCCTGAGCCTCCTCTTCTCCAGGCTAACCCATCCCAGCTCCCTCAGCCTCTCTCCATAGGGCTGTGCTCCAGGCCTCTCCCCAGCCTCGTTGCCCTTCTCTGGACACGCTCAAGCACCTCAATGTCCTTCTTAAATTGAGACTTAGACACTTCACTGACACACTGAGGACTGAGTCTTCAAGCCTTAAACTTTTCTGGGAAGAGAACTTTTTGGTAGCTGACTCTAGTGTAGGGATCACACTCACCTGTAGGGATAGGTGTCTTCATTTGTGTTGCCCTTTTTTAGATATGGAATTTGTGGGTAATAATTAGAATAAACCATTATTTTGGTGCTATTTGAACCAGTCGTAGACTTTTATAGCCTGAATTGACAGTCATTGCCATTTACAAGTAAAAGTAAAATAATCTGTAATTTGCAATTAACATTGCCTTGAAAGTCGTAGTACTGCTCTGAATAATGCAGATCTAGAGAGTACATTTGCACTGGAGTAGAAAGCAAGACCAGGGCAGATATATTCCAGCCAGCCTTGCTTTGATATCAGGTACAAATGAACTCCAGAATTGCCAGTTTCACCCATCAGCTCTATCTGCAGCATGCTGGCCAAGTTTCTACAGCAATATTAACTTCCAGTTGCAAGGCAAAAGCTCTGGGTGGACAAGAAAAAGCATGAACACAGGTAGCAAGGCTCTGTCTAAGAAAGCAGCAACAGGGAGGACAGCTTGACAGGTCCCACTTAAGAGCCACTTCAACAGCCATGAGCTCAGTAAGATTTTTAATATCCTCTAAACCAGGTAACACTGCCCCCAGCACAGCTCAGGAATAAACATCAGTTTAATTTTTCATGCACTGCATTACTTTTTCCTTCTAGCCATTCCTGTTGCAGCTTGGTAAACCCAACCTGCACAGGGATAGCATTTCTGAGCCTGAAGGTACATATAGTGCATGCAGAATTTGCTCCACACTACCCAAGAAAGCACAAAATAGTTGGAACTAGATGATCCTTGAGGTCCCTTCCAACCTTACCATTCTATGATTCTATGATTCTATGTTTCATTTAAAGCAGTTTTTATCAGTTGTTAAATTTCAGATTTAATATTCCATTTGATGCTGCAGAACTCAGCTGGTGTATTTATGTTTTTGAAGCCTGTGTTACATTCCAAATTCATCAAAATGTCAATCACTTGTTACAACAGTCTGCTCCTTTTTTATCAGTTTTTTGTGTTATTAGGATGAAGATGCAATCACACTTAGCACTGGCGTTGATCTGCCTTCCTCCTCCATAGATCTGATACTTCCATGAGCATTGATGAAGAGCAACACACAGAGGTAAAATTAAATTCTGATCTGCTGGTAAATCTACACGGGCAAGCAGTGACACTCCTGGTACTTGTCTGACATTCTCCTACTTGAAAAAAATAACAGCTGCTTATCAATGATGCATTAGAGACGGGCACAAACCAACTGGTGTGCGTATTCACACAGGAAGGGAGAAAACATTCTCTGCAAGAGTGATCCCTTGTCTCCTGCTGCTAACTACATCTGTAGCTTTGTTGGTAACTGCTTGGTTTCAGCCTCAAGGTCATAGAGACACAAGTTGAATATCAGCAGTCCTGGATTTCCTTGTCTGGAGAGTCAGTTGGTTCACTAAGAGCTAGAGCCTAGATGATTCCCTCAATGCCAGAACTTAGATGCCAGCCATAAGGCTGTTGTTATGAGTTATAGGAGGCTGGTCCCAGCTCAAGTGGCAACACTGCCTACATGGTTTTGCTGCCTCTATGCTTTTTTGATATGTGTCTCTTACTGATTACCAGTGTGCTGGTTTGAGGCTAACTGGAATATTTTAATGGAGAAAATTATACTATAGGTTGTGAAAGGAAAACAATGGTGATGTCTGCTTCACTCTTAGGCTTGCTGAGACGTATAAGAAAAGAATACAAACCAAAGATAAGACACTCGGGCTTGCAGACACTCTGGGGCTGTCTAGCTTCCTGCTTTTCCCTCTACCAAGTAACCTCACTAACCACTTTCCTTCTAACTCCCCTGGCCAATCCTCCAAACTCACCTTGCACGTAAGGCAAACCTTGGGGTAAGGCAGAGGGGTGGGGAGAAGGTGGAAGGGTGGTTGGGAGCCCCTCCTGGGGTCTCTGATTTCTGGGAGGGGAGTTGTGTTTCTGTATTACCTTTAACTTACCTATTTCTGTAACTATTCCTGTCTATTGTGTCTATCTCTGCTTGTACATTGTGCTGAGCTGTAAATAGAGCTTCAGGCCTTAACTTCCAGCTGGTTGAGTCTAGTCTGGGTGACTTTACAAAGTGTGGGGGGCAGGGAATTCCCAAACCATCACAGCCAGATTCTGTTAAACACAGGAGCTGGAATTCATGTCAGATCTCAGTCCTGTTTATCCCATTGCAACTCAGATAATGTGGAATGAAAAATCTTCTATGGAACTAAAACTTCCATAAACAAATATTACACGGATCAAATTGCTACTATAGGAAAGGGAGTTTACAATTCAAGATTGTCTGCTAAATGCTTGCTAATTCAACAGTGGGTTAAACAACCTTTTGAAAATTAATACTCAGGCCAGCTCAACACTACCTCAAAAGGACACATTTGCTCATTCTAGGACAAGAGGAAATGGCCAGGCTGTGCCATGGAGGTTTAGATTGGACATTAGAAAGAAAAAAAATCTCACCAAATGGGTTGTCAAGTATTGGAACAGGCTGCCAGGGAAGTCATTGAGTGACTATCCCTGAAGGTATTTAAAAGATGTGTAGATGTGCTGAGGGATGTGGTTTAGTGGTGAACTAGATGGTCTTTTCCAGCCTTTAGGATTCTGTGATTCTAGGATTCTATTCCAGTTGTTCAGACCTAAAAAGATACTACTTTATTTGGGGTAAATAGAACCAGAGGAACTCCGTTTTGCTTCAAGACTCGAGGGCATGCTAACTTCTCTGACTCCTCATTACTTATTAATACAAAGATATGCAAATTCAGGCAGATCCTTACTTCCTATGGTTAGGGTAAACTACATAAACAGATGTGAGAGAAACAAAGGTGCCACAATTTAAAGGGACTTCTCCACAGAGGGCTACACAGCACCAGGCAGGGCATGAGACTATAGAAAAATAAACACTGCCCAGTGCACTGCAGTCTGTATCCTCCAGACAGGGATCCCCACACTGCCTCTGGAGATGCAGGGTGACTGAGGTGAAAGATCGGATCTTCCATTTGTTTCTTCCAGCTGGATCACAGAAATACATCCAGAGGCACTCTTGGGATTATCCAGTACAAGTGTCAGAGAGGACAGCCTTGTAAGCAGGGTCATGGATGCTGTAAGAGGACAATCTTTCAACATGAGCGTTATCTTAACAGACCTGAAATATTGAGCTGCTCTCATCCTAAACGGAATATTTAATATTATTTTCCATGTATAAAGTATGAAGAGAGTGAGAGACTCCATAAAATAAGTAATGACTACTTCCAGCACAGTAATAGATAAGTTAAATGGCTTATAAATGTCAGTGTTACACTCATTGGTTTCACTGGTCATCAGTCTTGCCTTGCAAACTCGAAGTGAATACATCAGTTTGTGCAGACCTGTAGACCACAGTGCTGCACAATTCATTATTCCTCAGACCACCTCCTTCAAATGAAATTGGAGAAGCTTCTGGTTGCATTACGTAAGTGATAAGACTAAGATTCATTTTGGTGGCTTTCTGATGTCTTGTTTAGACTGTAGTAATCACCCTGCAGCACACTAGTCATTTTCCAAACAGAAATCTGTGCTCCAGAGACTTCTTAGACGTGGTATATTGTTTGGAAACACTTCCATTACAAAGAATTTTGCAGTTACCCAGGCTGTTAGGTTCTGTTTGTTTCTTAAGCAATGCCATAAAGCACAAGCAAAGTGCTCAGTGCTGCAGAGGTGTGCATCTCTCCAGAATGGGTAGATCAGAGGATATCCTCCTGAAGAACTGCTGCTGAAGGAATCCTAAGGCACACACAGAGAGGTGTAAAAGGTGCTGAGAGCTAGCTAAGGAATAACGATTTCCACTATTTACTCACAAATTCCACCTTAGAAAATCTCCTCTGAGTTTGCAGAAGCTTGTTTGTAATTCTTACAGGCTCTGTATGTGTGCTTGTGTGTGTCTGAGAGACACGAAGCACCAGGTGTGCCCAAAAGGAATAAAACAGTGAAAGGAACTATTCCAGAGTAGGCAGAAAGGTTAGTGGTGAGAAATGCCACGCTCTGCTGCACATTTCAGATATGCCACAGATTCAAAAAGGTCATTGCCAAGAGCTGTTTCTTCTATTGCAGAGACACAGTAAATGTGTGAAATGGCCCTGAGGGCAAGGCTGCTAAGACTTAGTACAAACATGTTTGATCTGCAGGGTTTTTCTTTCTCTTTGCAGATTTTTTTTTTTTCCCTCACTTGCTGTTGTTCAGTCCTCTAATAAAGATGTTAGCCACAGCCATTTGCAGGCAAGACTGCATTTTTAAAGCAGAAAATAGGAGAAAGAACAAAAGAGCAGAGTTGTTTAAGGAAATGGGTCTGTCAGCTGACACCAGTTAAAATAACTGAGTAAGAGTTGAAGCTGAGCATTTTTGCTTTCTCAGGGAAAGGCAATGGCCACTTCAACATCTTCTGGCAAAGCTTTATGCTTAATCTTTGTCAGGTGTTGGCAGGGGCAGAGGGAGGCTGATTTTCAATAGGCACATATTATCTTTCATAAATAGGCTGTGCAATGTAAAATTACAGCTTGATCACCACTAAACACCCTTTATCTCCAGGTTCACTGCACATTTCTTTCTGTCATTAGTTTACACAGTGGACCAAACTATATTTCTCTGTTTCTGAGCACTGAGTCTGCATTTCAAACATGAAAAACTTAATTGATGAGGGTAAACACCTCAAGTCTTTCTAGTTGAATGAGAAATAGATAGAAATAGTGTGACATAGAATCATAGAATCATAGAATGTTAAGGTTGGAAGGGACCTCAAGGATCATCTAGTTCCAACCTCATGCCATTGGCAGGGACACCTCCCACTAGTACAGGTCACTCAAGGCCTCATCCAACCTGGCCTTGAACACCTCCAGGGAGGGAGCAGCCACAACC
>VWZE01015222.1:554404-581437 GCA_013396675.1 Eubucco bourcierii
CAGCACTGACCCCTGAGGGACACCACTTGGCACTGGTCTCCAGTGACAACAAATAATGTATGATTGGTTCAGATCATTTAAATAAAGAGGGGGACCTGGACATATTTTAACATCTCAGGATGCTGTAATATCACAAGCAGAATTTTCCTTTCTGAAGAAGCTACACAGGAACGCTAAATCACATTGTTTGTGAGATTCATAATCACTGCACATCTTAGAACCAAAAAATAATTACTTATTGTTAAGAAGTCAAATTGAGTTTGATTCGCTGTTCGATTCACTGTTCAGTCTTGTATTGAAAAACCTTGCTCTTAAATGGGTTCATTTATCATCCTTGCTTCTGCAGAAGAAAAAGGCCAGTATACTCCTCAAAAATCCCATTTCATAGCAACAGTTAGAGTCTTTACAGATAAGCCTTACTACTGTCCATCAACAACGTGAAGTGTTGCTTACCTCATAGCCAAACCAAGAAAATCCTAGGAAAGAAATGCAACTTTATGGTATTTCTTCCAAACCACAACCAACTGGGAAAGAATAACCCCCATGGTAATGAATTTCTCTCTTTAAATGTGTTCAACACAAAGGTTTCATCCTTCTTGAACCCAAACAGATTTATCCCACCTGGAGTACTGTGTGCGGTTCTGGAGCCCTCAGCACAGGAAGGACATGGAAGTGTTGGAGCGGGTCCAGAGGAGGCAACGAAGATGATCAGAGGGCTGGAGCAGTTCTGCTATGAGGACAGGTTGAGAGAGTTAGGGCTCTGCAGGCTGGAGAAGAGAAGGCTTCGAGGGGACCTGATAGTAGCCTTCCAGTATCTGAAGGGGGCCTACAGGAAGGCTGGGGAGGGATTATTTGCAAAGTCTTGCAATGACAGGACAAGGGGCAATGGGTTTGAACTGGCAGATGGGAGACTCAAACTGGATGTTAGGAGGAAGTTCCTTACAGTGAGGGTGGCGAGACACTGGCACAGGTTGCCCAGGGAGGTCGTGGATGCTCCCTCCCTGGAGGTGTTCAAGGTCAGAATGGACGAGGCCTTGAGTGACCTCTGCTAGTGGGAGGTGTCCCTGCCTATGGCAGGGTTGAAACTGCATGATCCTTGAGGTCCCTTCCAACCTTACTATTCTATGATCTTTTGGCTCCTATTACTAAGACCAATAGACTCAGGTTTTCCTCCTAGGAAAGAAATTGTGTAAAATATGAGACATTATGCTCATTTTAGGAAAAAAAAGAGTGTTTTTCAATTCCCTCCCTCCCTTCAATCCTAACAGTGACATTATTTGGATTTTAGGACTTATATACTGTAGCAAAGCCTGTTCCTGATACTTTTGAGATTGGTAGCAATGCACTGATTCACTTCATTAAAATAGATCTTTGCTTATGGTCCTTCTAACAGACAAAACCATTTTCCTACTGCAACTTATCTCTGAACAAACATTTGTTCATATGAAAAAAAAAAGCAAATTATTTTGATGGTTTTTCCTATCCTAGGATGCATTTAAGCTGTACGAGTTTCCCCTTCATATTTCTCTCAGCTTCTTTTAAAACCATTTTAATTTTGGCTTCTTCCCCCCACAAAACTATTTTATATTCACATTTAATTCAAGAAAATACATTTCTTTATTACCATGATGTAATAAAATGCAGCCCTTTGATAGCAAGCACTTTACTGCTCCATTTGACCATATCCTCAGGAGTTTTGTTGTAGTAACATTAGATGTTATTTAATAGACTTGATTCATTGCAGGGTAATTCTTTGATATACCCTCACAAATAGCTATCAGCTGGCAGTGCTGCTACTGCAACACTGAGCTGATCACTGTAAAAGATGGGGATTGCATGAGGGTACCTCTTCAAGGCACTCATCTATCACCATGATGCCATTACAGAAAGCGGTTCATACAGCCTAAGCAGAGGAACACAACATGCAGCATCCTTTTGTTCCTCTACTTTTTGAGGTGGTGAAGGTTTTTTCTGGGTCTCCTGGCATGGTCTGTACCTCACTTTGATTATGTAATGAGAAAAACAACTTAAGCTCATGGAGCAATATAGAAGCTTGCAACTCGTCCAGTGTTTCTGAAACCTGTATTTCTTGTCTACAATAAAGGCTCCAGCATTTCTTTCTTCAATGACTTCAAGCACTTTAAGAAACACAACCACTTCCTTGCACCTAGCAAGTCTGCCTTTTTATCTTCCTTTACAACATAGTATACAAAAAGGTGTTTAACACAGAATGGTAAGGTTGGAAGGGGCCTCAAGGATCATCTAGTTCCAACCCCCTGCCATAGGTAGGGACACCTCCCACTAGTACACGTTACTCAAGGCCTCGTCCAACCTGGCCTTGAACACCTCCAGGGAGGGAGGTGTTAGTCTTTTTCTTAGCTTACATTCCCACCATTCCTTTTCACTTCACAAAGAAAGAAGGTACCACAGACTTCTGTGGAGATTTTAAACATCCACCAGCAAAACTGAACATTATTTTGTTACTGGAAGCCAAAAATCAAGTCTGAACAACTACTGATTAAATCTTTATTAAAAAAAAAAAAAAAAAAAAGCTTTGTGTAAAAAATAGTGAAAGGACAAAGATGAAACTACACAATGGCTGTTAAGATGTGTGACAAGTCAACTTAAGAACATTGGAACTGTTTCCATAACGGTGTTCTTTTCAGTTGTAACATGCAATGGTGCAATGTTTTTGTCTCCTCCAAAACTGTTACCTTCCTGAAGCAGTCACTTGATACAGTTTGGATTTATGCATAACCATGACAACCATTAACCCATAATGAGAAATTTTTGCTACATTAATGTTTGTTCATGTTAGTTCTCCCAGTGATGGCCAAGGGTCAGGTAGGTTTAGTGACAGCACATAAAGAAGTTGCATAGGTAAATTACAGAAACTGTATTATCCAGCCAACAAACTCGTTATTTTCTATGGCCTCTGACACATTTCAGTTACACCCAGTAGAAAAAACAATCTGCAATGCTGAAGACCAAATGAAGATATGCTATGCTACCTTTCAAGAGGACGAATTGTAACAAAGGTAGACTTGGTTAATGACATTAATCTGATTGAGTTCAACACTCGCAGATCTAGCACAATACTGACACACAACAGTGAATATTGAAAGGATCAGTCACTTGGGAATAAGTAGCTCTTTAAGCTTCAGCACAGCAGGCAACGGTAATTTAAAACACAGCTAGGAGTATCAACTCTGATTAAGGTTGCTCTTCTGCTTGGAAGATGTCAGTGCTCATTACAATTACTGGTTTCTTGTACATCTCTTCTGCCTTCAAACACCAACCTGTCGATTCCAACAGAAGTTGTAGCTGGGTTGAGATCCCTGCACCCTGCTCAGCAAAGGGACCAAACTAATTACTGTTTCTTTGTGTAACTGAGCTTTCTAAAAGCAAAGCTATTAAGAAGCATTCTTGTAAGATCACTCCCGGTAACTCATACATAAACACTTAATAGAAAACATGTACCACACAGCAGTCCTACTCTGGAGTATCTCAATACTGTTTAGGTCAGCATGACTGCTGATACCTTCAGGCTAGAACTCAGCACTATCGCCTATTGCAAAGTCATTCAGTATGCAATGCACAGTATGCTTCTAAATCTACAATATTTTACTGCCATTTCTCTTTAACTAGCCAAGTCACCAGGATATTAGAGAGCAACTCTGTAATGAACAAGGTAGGCCATGGACACGTCCATTAAGCAATATCATTTAAGCTACTGACAAATGTTTTGAAAATACACTCTTCCACTCTCCCAAAGGTTTTGTTTTCTTCTTGCATCTGAACCTAGACATTAGGAAGATCCCAAGCCTCTTGGAAAAACAAGCCTGTATGCAGTATCTTGGTCAGTAAAGCCAGAGTGGTGTCCTGTTCAACTGTTGGTACTGCAGAAAGAGATAAAAAACATCGAGTAGAATTAACATCAGATAGCTTTGAGGAAAGTCTATCTGGCCAAGTATTTTTGAATGCGTTCATATCAGATTTGTAACAAAGTAAAGTGTGCACAAACAGGTGTGCAAGTTGTACAGAGAGTGGACTAAATCACTATAAATGTACAACAGTAACAGTCACTAGCACCTACTTAATGTGAACTAGCATGAGTTCATTTGTTATAGAGAAAACATGGCAAACGTCCGTACTTGCAGTATTGTCAAGTTATTGCAATAGCACTGCACACCCCAGGTTGTTAGAGATGATTGTGGTTTCTTTAGTAACACTTTAACCAACAGGCAAGTGGAACAAGTAAGTCATGCCCATCACTGTGAAAACAGCACTTACCTGCTTGCTGATAGTGTTTTTCTGCCAACAGTTGGTGGGGATGGCTCGTTATGAAAAAAGCTTTTTATCCACCAATATTTATCAATTATGTCAGGTAACACTGCCAAAAGAGAAAAAAAAAACCCACACCATTAGACACTGGCTGAATAACAGCCAAAACTAGAAGACTATTTGAAAAAAGGGAACAATACCATGAAATGCTTTATCCTGCTCTGTAGTATTCACAGCATCTGAACAGCAGGAGGAGCTGGAAGAAGCGCTGGATTCCGAGTTCTGTCTTGCTGTTCACAAAAAAAACAGACACAGATAATGAAAATAAAGAAAGAGCCTTCAAGGCTGCACACTATTTCTATGTGTTTTTTTTCAGACCTGTTGCTATTTGAAGGAAACAAACCAAAACAGAACTTTATTTAGCTTCAGACTGTAACTTCTATAGTAAATTTATCACTTCACTGCAGTTATTTTTAATGTAAGTTGATCTCAGTTTACTTACACCTCACTTGAAAAAAGTGCTGAGATCTCTTTGCATAACTTAAGTGAATCACTGACCAATCATATAATAGTGTACATGTTGCTATCAAAACAAATGAGACTATTCTTGAATGTCCACAACTTAATTTCCATTTCTCCTACTGTGATACAACTAAATGCTACGCTCACACCACAGCGCCCATCCTGTACAGAGGGATTCTAACACACCGGATGTACTCTCAGACCAGTGACTCTTTCAGGTACTTAGAAACAAGAATGTCAGCTCATTTTGCACACTTCTAAACAGAGAGAAAAAACAAAAACAGAAGCAGATGGTCAAAAGAACTGAAGTTCCTCGACAGACTGAAAACTCCTCAAGCAAGAAAGATCTGCCAGACAAAGACCCCTCTTTGCATCCAGACACCACCTGAGACACTCTGAGCCTCGCAGAGCGGTGGCGATGCAGACACCTCGGGAGGGGCTCAGTCTTTCTCCTCCGGAGGGAGGCTCTCTCGCCCGTGGGGACGAGGGGAAAAGGCAACTCCCACCCCACCACAAGGACTTACTTCTGTAGTACTGGTTCTTGGCCAGGAGGCAGCCAGCGGAGGGCACCGAGGCCATGGCTTAGCGCGCTGAGTTAACCACCTCTCTCCGGGAAGAGCCTGCGGGGGAAGGGAGCCGAGCCCGGCGGAGTGGAGCACAGCAGGCTGCGAGCCCCGAACCTTGCCCGGCGGCTCACCTGAAGGGCCCACGGAACGCTGCTGCCAGGAACAAGAGAAAACACCGCACTGCCCACCGCTCTCAACGCTGCGGATGCCCCGGGCTGCCCCTATATGGGCGCTGGGCGGCCCGCCCCGGGGGCGGTGGGACGGGACGGGACGGAGCCAGCCCCCGGCGCCGAGCCGCCCAGGACCGGCCCGGGGCAGCCCGCGGCGGCATGGGAGTCACCTCGGAGTCACTTCGGTCTGCGGAGTTACTTGTGAGCGCTTTCTTAGAGAGCAGTACACCGGGACTAATTGCTGCTGCAGTAGGTGTTCTCTCTTGTGTTGGCAAGGAGAAAAAAGGGAAGGTAAAGCAGGCAGCAGGTAGTTTCACTTCAAGCGTAAAAAATTATTTTGAGAGTGATGAAGCACTGGAACAGGCTTCCCAGAGACGTTGTGGAGTCTCCTTTGGAGACTGAATACACACCTGGACATTGCGATCCTGGGTAACCTGCTGCGGGTGACCCTGCCTAAAGTAGGGGAGTTGGACTCGGCTGATCCCCTGAGGTCCCTTCTACTGCCCATCATGCCGTGACTCTGTACCTGTTTCGGTAGAGATTATGAATATTATTTACAAATATGCACATTAACGTGTACATCCACTAGAGAGAGTGAAGGCAAAGGAATGTTCTCCACTCTCAATAACTGAAACCACTGAAAGTCTGAGTAAATTCCAGATAGATCACCAAGTAGGTTTTTCCTTCCCATAGGTAAATGCACAACTCTCTTGACTGATATAATATCTAATCCCATCTGTAACTGATAATTAATCCTACCTATCTCATGGCAAAACCTGCCCTACCTTTCAGAAGTGGCAACAGAAAAAACAGCTAACAGTTCTAGCTTTACCAGCCCGGTTCATATCTCTGCTTTGTGCTAAAAGGCACAAACCTTAGTACCTAACCCTCAATTTTATAAACATACATTTACAGAAGGAACATTTTCAGCCTTTTGACTAATGCTGTGACCTCAACAACAGTGTTCACTTAACGCTTGTGTACGCAAAGCGAATTACGTCATGCCGTGGATCATGGTTACTTATCAGAAGTACAGTTTAAAATTTAAAAATTAAATCATTACAGCCCATTACATTAATAAATCTCCTCTCTAATCTGCCAGGGTTACCTGGTATAACCCTTCCTTGGACACTAAAACTGAAATATCTCACTCACAACAACAAATACAAAAGAAGTCTATATTGAGCTTTGCCTTGAAGCTGGACTGTTAATAATTCACTAGATAAGGTTTATCTAATAAACTTAACTACTCCTCTGGTTCTTGGAACATCAGCAAGCATGAAACCACTCTTCTGAGGGACTTGTTTTGAATGTTTTGTTCCTAGCACTTTGGTGATTTTATTTTCCTTTACCTTGTTACTTAACCTTGTGAAAGAGTTGTGCGGCATTAAAGTTTTACAGGGCTGCTTTGTGGCTGGGTCTTTTGAACGGTTGTGTGGGTGCTGGGGCATTGACATTTAGAGAGACGTGAACAGTTCCAGAGAAAGCATCTTTCCACATGTGTATGCAGAAAGGTACATTTTTGACACATGAGGGTAGAATATTACTGCCTCCTAAGCTTCTGGAAAACAGATTTTGCACATTTTCATTGCCCAGTCTTACTGCCCCATCTGCAATTAACATTTCGATCAAATTCTGTATAGAAAGTGTAAATCTTTTTTTGTTGTTGTTGGTTTGGGTTTTTCTTTCTGTTTTTTAAGAGTCTTGCTCCTTAATTTGACAATATGACTCTCCATGAGAAGTCTGAGCTTCCCTGGGTAGTGCTTTGTAATGGGTGTATTAACATTTTCAGAGAACTTTCAGAAATGTTTCCTTCATGCATGTTTCAATAACCAATTATTTGCTGTCTCGACAAATTGTGTTGCAGGTCTGTCATATTTTGAAAGGAGTCTGTGAAAAGGGGTTTGAGTTAAAGGAATTAAGCAGCTCCACTATGTAATGTAATGAACCCATGCTATGCAAAAAAATAGTTATCAAAACATGTTTGGTTTGTTAGCTGCTTCAAGGACCAGTACCATCACTTATCTTTTTAATTAATTTGGTTTACTCTTCAAATGTTCCTTCAAGCCAGACATCTTCATGAGAGGGCAGGGCTCATCTATCAGAACCAAGAGGATTTGGGGAATTAAATGACAGTGTGCAACATGGCAGAGGACTGTAAATTTATGTACTGTGTAGCCCACAAAGAGACACAGGACTGTAGAGCTGCTGGGGAGAGCCTGGACACAGAAGGGATAAAACAAGCTCTTTTTTTCACCACTGCAGTGTGAAAATTGTCATCTGCAGATCATGAGCTCAAGAGGAGCGAGAAGATTTGTTGCTGTTGATTAGAATTTACCACTTACAATGCGGATAATCAAATGATTACTTGCTGACACACTAAATGAGTCCTAGTTGTCAGTTCTTTCCATGTGAAATGGATGTTCATGTAGCACAGTAGATAAAATTCACCTGTACAACTGATATCAACTGGATCCATGTTGACAGCCTGGGCAAATGACTGATGACTAAAGAAATTAGAAGATGCTATCATTTCACTTTCAATCCTGCTTGTTCTAGGGAAAAAGAATCTAAACCCGCCTCAGGCAGGGCAGGAAGTCTTCACTGCCAGCATCCATGCTACACTGACTATGAAAAGAAGGTCACCTACCACTTTTATGTGGAAACAGAAATACAAACACTTGCCTTTGGTACCTGCAATTATCTTCAAGTCCCATTAAATGCTTAAAGACCTCATTATCATCCCCAAATGAGCCATAGTGATTCTTGACCTACCCTGTGCTTGCAAAAGTGAAGCTGTGTTCAGGACAGAAGAAATATGTGATCAAATCCTCTGTGATCTATCTTCATCTCAGACAAATTTTGTAAATCCTCAGTAAATAAAAAGTGTCAAGCTGTAACAAATGATCAAGGCTTCATCTCTGCATCACTATTGGTTATGGGGTTTTTTTGGGTTCTATAATAAACTTTACTTCTGTGTTTTTAGTGCTCCAGGTGCCTGTATGACCAAAGGTAATCTGGAACAAAAGGAGCTGAGAGAATTGCTCTATTAATTTTATGTATGATTTCAGCACAAGTGCAGAGAACATAGTATTTGAACTCAGCAAGAGAATCTAGAAATGTCTAGGACTGGGTTTTGCAACCCTGAAAACTTGACTCATCTCATGTGCATTCAGTAAGAATTCCCAGCACCTCCATATCAGCCAAGAGAGAAGAGCTTATAATTGGCTACAAGTGTTTATATTCACTTCTTCACCTTGGAGAAAATGAACTGCTGTCAGCATTTTAAGGTGGTTATCAATTCCCTGGGTAGACTAAAATCCTGCAGCCACTAATCACATGCTGTCCTCACTTTTTAGTGCCAGAGCTGCTGCCAACCTCAGGGAGAGAACTGCTACCACGATATTTAACCAACCTGTTTCGAGCCCTGTCAGGATTACCAGAAAGGTACTGGCCTGCAGTTTGGGAAATAACTGTTAAAAAGAACAGCTTGTCACAGCTTTCTTATAAGTCACCTTTGGGAAAAGGTAGTTCTGCATGTCTGAAGGAGTTTTGGCATTGAAGCTGGGAGGTGCACAGAGAGGTTCAAGTTAGGCAAGCTGCCAGACAAAGTAGTTTTGCTCAGCATTGGCTTCATCTCTCTCACAGCTGCTCTACAACTTGCCAGCTTGGTACTGTTGCCCTCTAGAAGGATCAGTGCCAGGAGAGAAATCAAAAGGAGTGTTTAGTACTTCTGAGGATCTGGACACAGGTACTTTTTTTGTTTACCAACAGATATCTATTTCCTTAGTCTCATCAGGGATAGTCAAGGACACCAAACACTTCATGTTAAAGGGTTTTTTATGAATCATAGAATGCTTTGGGTTGGAAGGGGCCTCTAGAGGTCATCTAGTTTAAATCCCCTGCAATAAGGACATCAACTAGATCTGGTTGCTCAGAGCCCCATTAAGCCTGACCTTGAATGCCTCCAGGGACGGGGTGGTTGCCCACCACCTCCCTGGGCAACCTGTTGCAGCATTCCACCACCCTCACGGTAAAGAGGTTCTTCCTAATGTTCAATTTAAATCTGCCCTTCTCTAGTTTGAAACCATTACCCTTTGTCCTATTGCTACATGCCCCTGTAAATAGTTATACTAAGTAAGCTTAGAAATTATGACCTGATGGTGTAATTCTGTCCTGCCACCCCTCACTGGAGAATGAAGAATGCATACAAACACTGGAGCTCAACACCAGTAGAACAAACCCATCGAGGGTGCCTCTAGGATCACCAGGATGGCCTTGGCAGCATCTCAGAAGCACAGGATGGTCTGGGAAGCAGCTGTGTTCCCACCAAGTGAACTCCTCTTCCTGTGCTTTTCCTGTTGTACTATTCCAGGTGCTAAATGAAATCTGGCTCACCCTGTTCCCTGCGTTGGCAGCAGGCTCAGCTTGGAAAGGAGCATCTCTTGGCTGCCTTGCGACTCCATATCCCATCTTCTGCAAATTTACAGAATCTTGCCAAAGGATCATTACTGTAATTTTTGTCATTTTGAGCTTGTAGCAAGAGAAAAGTGCAATCCTAACAGTAACATTAAAAATCTCCTTTTAAATTTTTTTTTTTCCAAAGAAGTGAATATTCAAACCTTAAAAAATCTGTAATAAAGCTTGGAAATGCATCATTAGCACTGGCCTTGTAAATACAGATGAATTTGAACTGTATGGAAATCCTGCATGCTAGATATTTGCCTATTCAGTTCTTTCTTCCATGGATCTGCAGTGCTGCAAGGCAAACAAGCAGAATTAAACCATGTCTATCCTGTTCCCATGACCACAGCAAGGACAAAGAACAGCAAGACAAAGGAAAACATAAAGCTCTCAGTACAACAAATTGCTTTCTTGAGGTTTTATTATCAGATATTTCTCAGGCTTCAATCTGTTGATCTGCATTACCTCCAATTAGCTTGATCCTCCATCTGGTGGCCAGACTTTGTGCTCAAACATTCTCACTCTCCAGCTAGCGCTTGGAGAAGAACTGCAATTCCACACAGATGTTCACCTGAATTTTCAAATAATTTTTCCTGGGATTTTGGCTTTTTTTTTTTTTTTTTTTTTTTTTTTTTANTTCTTTGAGGGAGGGGTTGTTTTGGTTTGTTTGTCACTGTTTTGCACAGGAACTAAAGCATAGCTCTAGGGAAGCTTTCAAATTTGAAGATCACCAAAAGGTTTTGGAAGTTTTTCATCTGAATCCAAACAAAAGCAAAAAACCAACGAGAAAACTGTACTTTAAAAATAGAGTTTGCATACTCTGTTATATTTCTTTTTCTTTCAGGCCTGCATATATAAAAAAAAAGCAGGTGTATTTGGTTCAGTATGATCTGTTAAATTCCTTAACTGAATCTTGAGCTGTAACAGGCAACAATAACTTTTTTATTTCCCAAGTTTTTTTTAATACAGTTTGACAGGTAAGACTATGAGAGAAGTACTTCATTATTTTATATTTGTGAACCAAACTCAGATTCTATAATATCCTCTCCTGACGTGATCTATTGTTGGACTCTTATTTCCTGCCTCTGTTATCTGACTGCTGCTGGAAATTTTACCCATAGGTGCTGATGCGTTGCCTTTAAATACAATCCTGTATTGTTGCCTCTTCTCTTACTTTGATTTATTTTGGGTGATAAATGGACATCTTGAGGCAGTCATCAGACTTTAATTTGACTGAACAGATTGTATCTGAAAATCACAATTTTCCTAGAGCACTGTTGAGGAGTAGCCAGTGATTTCAGATCCAGCCATACATTGTTGGCTCTTTATTGGTTCTCTGCAATGGGCACTACAATGCTTTTCCCAGCACTTAGGGCACTACTGTGAATTACTCAATGCTTTGTAAGCTACCAGCAACAGGAAAAAGCATATTTACTCACAGAGCATATGATGTGGGGAAAAACACAGAAGTGTAATGCTATTACCTGTACACATTGAACGATACACTAAGTTGTTTACATATTATTAAAACTAAAAAGTCCTTTATGGGTGTTCTTCTTATCTTTATTTGAAAGCCTCTGGAGAGCCTCCAATTTGAGAGGCTTTATATTTCCTTTGCAAGGCTTTTTAATGGAGCTGTATGCAGACCTTGTTCTGCTGTTACACTGATGCACTTACGGAACAGAATTGATGAGAAGGGATTGAATCCTGATTCGTGAGACGGGAAAATTCTATCTGTTTCCTCTCCTTTTTGCTGTCCTTGCTTTCCCCTGCCTTTCAATCAGCTCATATAGCCCAGAACAATTGGGTTGTAGCACTTCCTCTTGTGTTTCAGAAATTCATTGAGTTTAAGGACTAGTAGATCAACTCATCTAAGCTCCTGTGCAACAGAAGCCACAGGATATTGGCCTCTGCTGAGCCAAATAACTGGCATCTGACTGAAAAGTATCTTTCAGGAAGCACTTAGGCTCGCTTTGAAGTCAGAGGAAGAGGGAGAGTCTGCCATTGCCCTTGCCAACTCTCCTGCATTTCCCTGTGCTCTCTGTTTTCTATCTCACAGTCAATGTCATCCAACACGGTGCCTTTCCTTACTTTGGGCCACCACTGATTGTTAGCAAATGCAGAGTTCTAGAAAAGGTGATGCCAAGAAAGGAACTGGATCCCCCAAACCTTTATATAGTAACAATCCCATTCACTACAGCAGCAGCTGATTTTAATGAAATTTACTTACTTTAAGAAAGCAAAATTTTCTGACTGTGTACTGATACGACAGAACATGCAGAGTCAGCTTTCATGAAAAGCTTTCAAAGAGCCAGAATCTCTCTGCTATTTTCAAAGAAACACCACCAGAATGCTCTCAATTCTGCTGTAGTCCAGCACCACCACAGGCTTTACACCTTGTGGTGCTCCATCCACTTCTCTGCTGGCACATGTAGGACAGAAAGGAGCTCAGGTTACACATTTTATTTCTCTATCACTTAGCACAACGAGACATCTTTTGTGCCATCTGGGAAGGGATGTGTATAAATTGAGACAAAGCTTCTCTGGGTGGCAATGCCTCTTACTGCTGAAACTCCATGTTAGCTCCTCTATGGGAAATTCAGTTCCTTGCAAAGGTTTTAAGCCCTAAAAACTAGATCCTTTGGAATTTGATCCTTCGATCCTCTTGCTAGATCCACTCTGTAGCAGCAGATGCTTCACGTAGTCTGCTCAGAAACTTATGCACCATATTTCTGGTAAATAGATTTATTTTTATTACAGGTGCAGGGAGAAATTCTAGCATTTTCTACCAGATTCAATGGGAAATGTGGTTTTGCAGGGGGTTTTGGTTCTTCACTTTGCTTTGCTTTACTCTTGGTGTTTTTTGAGTTTGTTTGTTTGGTTTTTTTAGTTACTCTATATGCACCTCCTGCTAAAGAAATCTCTGGAACACAGTGCCACCTGTCAAAATCCATGAACTTCTATATCAGATAAATTAATTTAAAACTATATAAAGAATGAAAAACCAATTGTATGACCTGCTGCCGCAAGTAGCTAGATTTTTCAAAGAAAAACATTTGTGGCCTTGCCCTGCTTTGAAACAATCATGGAGTGCTATTGGGAAGTAATTTTCACTACTTGTGCTTACAAGTCAGGAAAGCAGGGCAAAAAGCATGGCAGTGATAACCAGCAGGTATATTTGTGCTGAGTCTCTTTAGGCAAGTAACTTCCAAATATATATGTAGAATAAAACACTTGCTGAAAGTATTTTTAATGTGTCGAATCATAGAATGGTTTGGGGTCGAAGAGATCTTAAAGGACACAGTCTCAAACTGCATGAGGGCAGGTTTAGGTTGGAGCTTAGACAGAAGTTCTTATCAGCAAGAGTGATTTGCATTGGAATGGGCTCCCTGGGGAGGTGGTGGAGTCCCCATTCCTGGAGGTGTTTAAGAGGAGGCTGGATGAGGCACTTAGTGCCATGGGTTAGTTAATTAGAAGAGTTAGGTGATAGGTTGGACTCCATGATCCTAGAGGTCTTTTCCAGCCTAGTTAATTCTGTGATCATCTAATTCCAATCCTCTACCATGGGCAGGAATATCTCCCATTAGCCCAGGTTGCTCAAGACCTCATCCAACCTGGCCTTGAACACCTCCAGGGAGGGGGCATCCACAACCTCTCTGGGCAATCTATTTCAGCTTCTCACCACCCTCACTGTAAAGAATTCTTTTCTGATATCCAGTCTGAATCTCCCCTCCTCAAGCTTCGATCTATTGCCTCTTGTCCTACCACAGCAATTTCCAGTCAAGTCCCTTATCAGCTTTCTTGTAGGCCCCCTTCATGTACCAGAAGACTGCTATAAGGTCTCCCTTGTAAAGAATGGAAGGCTCATAACAGCACACATACATCAGAGAATCATGGAATCATAGAATGGTTTAGATTGGAAGGGACCTCAAAGGTCATGAAGTTCTAAACCCCCACTATAGGCAGGGACACCTCCCACTAGCACAGGTTACTCAAGGCTTCATCCAACCTGGCCTTGAACACCTCCAGGGAGGGAGTAGCCACAACCTCCCTGGACAACCTGTGCCAGTGTCTCACTACCCTCACTGTAAACTTCTTCCTAAAACAACTAAAGAACTTCCCCAGTGCAGTCTGGCCTGCAGTTCATATTTGCTCAGTCTCACTGCAATCCCTTCTGCAGTTACCTTGTGTGACATGAGATGGCTGAAAAGCAGATGATATAATTATGAGAAATTCTGTTTGGGATGTTCATATAAAGCTGCCTCATATATGTGGGGCACATCATATACTGCTTCTGGTTTCTTATTTTCTTTGGAACAGAACTTCAAATACTGGTTCTGTTGTGTCAAGAACTGCTACTGTCAGTCACAGGTCAGTCAGAGAGAGCCTGAACTGGTGATAAAGTTCCAGCATATCACTCCATCTTCCAAAAATTGGTTCAAAACAACATTATGTACTTTTCAGCTGTAACCTTTCTTGCCTCTGTTCCCAGCATCAAGTGAGGGAGTTACAGAGGCTTGCTGAAAGAACCAGAACAAACATGCAGCAGAGTGGCTGATAGCATGGCGTGCCAAGTTACATACTGCATTGGTAAAAGTCCACTGATATTCTGAGAAATAAGAAACAACAGGAACTTTACACTGAAAATCTTTCTGAAGTAAGTTTTACTGCCTGCCCAGCCTTCTGTGAATAATCTATACTTAGTGCTCTTCAAGGAAAACGTGGCTTGACTTAAACACAGCCTCCAGTGAATACTGAATAATGAGTGCATCTTCCCTAAGTGATTGTAAATTCCTGCAGAGAGCATGAGCCAGGCAGCTGGGCTCAGACCTGGCTTTGTGAGGTGGGGTGGAGGAAAGGTCTTCCCTTGCTGTTAGACACACTGAGGACTGAAGACCTGTCTTGGCAGGAGTGCCAGCCCAGAGCACAAGGCCAGCTCAGCACCTAACTGAATAGTCATCCATACTGGCAAAGCCTTCCAGTTCAACCAGAGTTGTGCACAAGGTGGTATTTGTGCTGTCAGGCTGGGGGACAGTTTTCAATTCCTGTACTGCTGATCCTCATGTGGGGTGGGAGAGCTCATCCCACCCCTCTGCTAATACTGACGCTTGCTGCGTTCCAGACCAGTTCTGCTCATCTCTCTGCTCTTTCCACGCTCCTGAGAGTTAAACCCTGTGAGTATTGTTTAAGTGTGGTAGTTTAAGCTGACCAGCCCAGCAAAGTCAAGCCCTAAAAGAAGATTATCCTGTTTGTACTGAACCACATGTAGGAGGAGCAGAACAACAGGAGTAAACTGGTTCATCCTACTTTATACTTTCAGCCAAGGTATTCAGATGTCTTCGTGTGAAATAGCTCAAAAGTACATTTCCTTCCTTGAAATGTAATGTTGGAGATGTCTTCAAAAGATCTGTGTCAGCAGCTCCTTGTTTCAGGCCTTCATACTAAAAAGCATTGTGAATGCTATTTTATGCCTGCATGTTCAAGCCAAGCATTGTACGGTGTTTAAAATTTAATATGAATTGAAAAGCCTTTGTTAGTGCAAACGTCAGCATTCTGGGTTTCCTTTTCACTCCTTTATATGTGCTGCCAAAATATTTGTTAACCAGCTGCAACCTTTAGCCTAGTTTCACTGGGTGCTAAAACAGTCTGTTGTACCCTAGATGTGTTTCACTGCTTTTAGTTTGCTGCTCACGTCTACTACGGCGTGTAGTAACCCACAGCCTTTTGTGGGGCAAAGGTGACCTCTGGAACACAGCAAAAACAGCGTGAGGAAAATGTTGAATGTTTAATCCTAAAGTATAAGCCACATCCTCTGACATTTGGGCAAACCTGAGCTCAGATTTCTGAACTGAACGCTCACAATCATGAGTCATCTCTCAAGCATTTTCTATCCAGTCTCTTTTTATCCTTTACAAACTCTCTGTAGTCTGATTTAATGTATAAGGAAGGAATTTTCCAATAATCATAGAATCATTTTAATATGTGCTAAGCTCAGCTGCTTCAGGACTTCAACACAGGTATGAGAAACAAAATTACTCTGATTTTGCCTTCCTCAGTGCAGCTTGGAACAATCTGAAGGGTGGCTGTCAGGAGGATGGAGCCAGTCTCTTTTTGATGACACTCAGTGATAGATTGAGGAGCAGTGGATGTGAACTCAATAACAAGAAATTCCATCTGAACATGAGGAAAAAACTCTTTATGCGAGAGTGATGGAGCACTGGAACAGGCTACCCAGAGAGGTTGTGGAGACTCCTTCTCTGGAGATCTTCAAACCTCACCTGGATGCATTCCTGTGTGACCTGCCCTCAGTGGTTGGGGGGGTTGCACTCAATGATCTCTGGGGGTCCAACCCCTAGCATTCTGTGATTCTGTGATTCTATGAAAGCCTGTTTAAACAAGATTTAAAATAGGCCAAACAATCTCACATAGTTCTCTCATATGCATGAATAATAATAATAAACAGGCCAAATGCTAATTTAACTAAAATCACACTGATCAAGCAAACTGGGAAAGAAAACTTCAGGGCACAGACCTGTAGCTGTGATTTGCAATATGCAGCACCTTTTCTTCAAGGGTTTTATAAATATTAAAACCCAGAGTGTAATAAGTCACTGTAGACTTGACTAAAAGGCACATTTACCCTCAAAGAGGCAGTGAAGGGCACAGTCATGATTTCAGAATGCAGGACTATTCTCTGATTCAACTGCCTGTCCCAAAAGACCAGTGAGAAAAGTAGTCATTGCAGACTGGGCAAGGTTGCCCAAAGGCAGCAATTCTGTGGCTGCATCAGGCCACAGAACAAATGATCTGCATCTTCCTGATTAGCCTGCAGATCCGGAATGCATTGAGCATCAATGGACTGCAAATTCTAATTACATTGTGCCTCACCCAAGGTTCTTTGGGTTTGGTGGCTGAAAGCTGCTTTTTAGGTTCTTTTTCCTCTATTCTAGGCTTTTTAATCTATTTTTCATAGAGAAACAAGATGGGATATGAGTCAAAAGCATATTGTTTTAAGGATGTGTATGTTCTGGGATTCCTAGCAACACAGAATCCCAAACCTCCATGGATTTAATGGCTTAACTGAGTCTGTCGATATAGGATTTAAACCCAAGAAAGAACACATCTGCTGTTGGAAGCACTGAGAGGCTTCTGTTGTACAGAAACTCTCCCATTTCCCTTATCCCTGTGTGCATGGTTAGTCATTTAAAAATACAGTATTGTAGACATTCTTTTATCCTTAACATGCTCTGTCTGTTTTAAAGGATTCTTAGACACACATTCTACCCTAGGACTAGGTGCTGGAAAGTCACTTGTACATATATGTAACTTAATTATTCCTAATTAAAAGTGATGTTTAAAACATTCACCACAGGAGTGAAGTCAGCAGGTTGCCAGAGGAAAGCCAAATGCTCTGCCAAAAGTAAAAAATAAACCCCACCCTTCTTCCCCAGCCTTAAACCCAGATGGCAAGGAACAGGAAGATGGATTACAGGCAAGCTATCAGGAATGTTCTTCTTAGGTTTAGACATGCCAGTCACCTACTTTCATAAAATATACATGTTTTGAGGACAAAAATATCCACTCTTTGACTGATAGATGAATATAACTTGCAAATATTCCAATGGTTATGTTTAAAGCACTGAGGTGGACTTGTTCTGCAGGCAGGAGGTATCTTCTGATGTCTCTTACATGGCTGTCAACACAGAGTTGTTTTCAGAGGTGTTCAAGAGCAGAAGTACAGAATTCACAGTCCAGGCACACTATGCAATTAACTGTTATCTGCAGTTTCTTAGATTTTGTTAAGCAGCTTTAGAATCCTGCTGCATTATTCTTCTTTTCATCACTGTGTTGTGCATTCACAATATTAATGTATAGGTAGGTGTGGAAATCCCGTAAGGGTTCTGAGAGAATTAACTGTCTACCTCTGCATCTCTTGCAGCTCTCTCTACCTGGTTATGTGGGTTTTGTTAGAGGCTGGGGCAGTGAGTGCAGGGCATGGTGTGTGTGCAGGTGGTGTTGACACAGCTAAAAACAGCCTCAGGGAAAGGTGGTGGAGAGTACCTAGCGAGATTTCAAGGAACACTTTAGTTTTCTCTTCAGTGATCTGTATGGAAGGGTAACTCATTACACAACTTCAGTTACTGAATACTTTACTTGGGAAGAGAGTAGGGCCCAGCTCACAGCCTCCATATGCAGAGCATTCTCTTCTGTAATACATGCTTGCTGCACAGTGAGAGGGAGGACACCTTTTTTTTTTTCTTTTTATTTCTTCTTTTCTTCTCTCTCTCTCTCTATTGAACAATGACAGAAAAAGAAGCAGGGGCTCTCACTGTGGCAGGAGATAAACTCAGTAATGGCGAGATCATTGAGTAACGCAGCAGTCTGCCCAGAGAGCTAAAGTGTCTCCCTGGCTGGGTTGCTTGTTTAGCAGAACATAACACAGGCATCTGTCAGGGGTGGTTTATGTATAGCTTATCCTGCCTTGGAGCAGGGGGTAGACTGACTGACCCTCTCGGATCCCTTCCAGACCTGTTTTCTGTGATTCCCCCTGCTCAGACCTGAAGCATGCTTTTACATACTGCCTGTCTTTTGTATTCTAGGAGCATGACCCTTAAATCCTACCTTTTTCCTGAAACCAATTCCACTTCATCAAATGTAAGGACAGTTTAATGCACACTTCTTCACCCTATATCTACAGTATTCTCATTTATCTGTATCCCTGCAGTACTGAAGCACAGGCAACCTTAGCTTTCCTTTTAACCTGCACTTCAAAACTGTCTGAGTCCAGGGTAAGGAATCAGCCCAAAGCTGTCAAAAAAGTAAAAGTGAAGGATAGAGCTGATCATGTAGCAGAGATGATTGATCACAGGTAGTTAACTGAAGTGAGAACTGAAAGCCAAGCTGAAATGTATGGAAAAGGTGTGGTGCAGCCAGATGAGAGAAAGCAACCAACAAGATGTTCTCTGTGACGACTGGACAATGCATTGCCATGTCCACAGCTGTGCAGGGCTGACCCCAGTGATTCAGGAGGACACCTTAAGTCATTTGTCCTGAGTGCACAGTGAGATAGGCCAAGTTAGACTATCTCCAGCTAGCAAATTCTAATGTTACCACAGATATCTTGAAAGCTAAAGTAAACTCTGTATTAATACAGAGTGCCACAGGCAACCTCCAGTTCATTGCCTATCTTCGAAGATCGTCAGGGCTTTTTTAATGGTGATTATCAGTTTCTGTTGGCTGTTTAATAATCCTGTCTCAACTTACCTTACACTTTTAACACTTAGCTCATGTTACACACCTAATACACTCCTTTTTTACGCTATGTAGTTCACTCTCGGAACATCTCATGAAACAAACCCAGTAAGAATCAAAATTTGCATGCTATCCAGGTGCCTGTTTGGGAAACAGGATATCCTGGTAGATTCTTGTGGAATTCTTGTAGAAATAGTTCTAATGTATTTCACAGTCTCACAGTATCACCAAGGTTGGAAGAGACCTCAAAGCTCATCAAGTCCAACCCGTTACCACAGACCTCAAGACCAGACCATGGCACCAAGTGCCACATCCAAACCTGCCTTGAACACCTCCAGGGATGGTGACTCCACCACCTCCCTGGGCAGCCCATTCCAGCAGTCAGTGACTCTCTCAGGCAAGAACTTTCTCCTCACCTCCAGTCTAAACTTCCCCTGGCGCAGCTTGAGGCTGTGTCCTCTTGTTCTGGTGCTGGTTGCCAATTTTCACATTGATTGACTGATGACACTGTAATAGAGTATTTTCTGCTCAAAATCTCATCACTGCCATGCCCGTGCATTGGCTTTGTGTGCTTTCTATGAAGACAGACCATCAAGTAAGCTGTCTTTCACCACAAGCCAGAGCCAGTTGTTCTCTTTTCAAGCATGCAGATGATCTGTGGGCTATTTATAGAAGAATAATGCTAGGAATATTATGTTAAGAGAAACTGTGACCCACTAAACCTGACTATCTATGAAATATCCACTGTAGGTCTCCGTAACACTTATGTTAGGATTAAAATAGGTGTGTATGCCTGTGCATGTGTATGCTTGGAATTTTGGAAAGTCATTTGTCATCATTTTGTTCTTGAAAATAAAAGGAAAGGGGCAAAGATGCACTGATTGTTGTGTAATGACTTGTGGCGGTAGCTGGATTGTTAGCTTGAGTCCATACTGAAATACTACTGCTTTTTCTTTTCCCCCATATGATCTCATCTGATCGGAAGGAGACCTTTTAGTTATTGATCAAACATTTTCTAGCCCTCGGAGTACAGTGGAACTGCTGAGGTTGGGAACAATCTTCCCAGGGCACCTTTCTCCCATTGCAAACCAAACAAAATTAGAGCCAAGTCATGTTTACCACTGTTTATTCTTGCTGCTTCTCATGCCGGAGTTTGTACCAGGTCATGTTCTCAATGGTTCATAACACTTGACAGCAAGTGGGAGAAAAAAGAGATCCCATTTCATATGCATGACCCATTAAAGAGGGCATGTCATCTGAGGCCAGCTGGCACCTGCCACTATATGGAGTGAGATCACAGGCTGCATTTATACTTATGAATAAAGCAGAGCAGGGTCTGTTTTCTGTGAAGGGACATAGTATATTTTATAACCATATGGATAGACTGTCTTCATTCCAGGGCAGGTTGCTTTTTTAACATTAACCTGTGGATGGAAACTCTGGTCTCTGCCAGCCCCAACAACACACCCAGGAATTGTGTGGGAGAGACCAGTTGCCCTGAACTGAAACCATGCCAGGAAGCATGCTAAATTTTGTGGGGTTTTTAAGTTCAATTCAATAACATGCTATCATTATCTGACAGTCCTTGCCCTGTGTCTTGAATTTGAGTGTCTATTTCTGTATAAGACACAAATGCTAGAGGGGACACAAAATTCTGCATTGACAGCACGTAAAGAAGGGGCCATATCCCTCAGCCACAGTAACAGCAATGACTCTGCCACTACCATCATGAGAAGAGCACCCTCAGGACCCATATCAACACCATGGCAAGGTGTACATCTAAGGGACAGAAACAAATCTAACAGGATTTACAGGCACACAGGGATTTCAAACCAACAGCATGAAAAAAGAAAACCAAACTCCAAACCCACAAACTTGTTCATTCTGCAAGATCTGACATGAGCTATGTTTCTCAATTTATTTGTTCTTGTACAAACACAAGAAGAGGAGACCTTATTGCTCTCTACAACTATCTGAAAGGAGGTTGTAGCCAGTTGGGGGTTGGTCTCTTCTGCCAGGCACCCAGTGACAGAACAAGAGGACATAGCCTCAAGCTGCACCAGTGCAGGTTTGGGCTGGATGTGAAAATTAAGTTCTTCACAGAAAGAGTGATTGGCATTGGAATGGTTGCCCAAGGAGGTAGTGGAGTCCCCACCCCTGGAGGTGTTTAAAAGGAGGCTGGATGAGGCACTTAGTGCCATGGGTTAGTTAATTAGAAGGGTTAGGTGTTACGTTGGACTCCATGTTCTCAGAGCTTTTTTCCAGCCTGGTTAATTCTGTGATTCTGTGAAGACATAAGCATGCTCCAGGAAGCCACCAGTCTTCTGTCCAGGTTAAAGAGTCCCCAGTCCCTCAACCTTTCTTCATAAGAGAGATATTTTAGTCTCTAATCATCTTTGCAGCCCTTTGCTGTACCCTCTCACGCAGTATTCTTGTGGCTTTGCCAAATCAAAAAACAATAATCATCTCTGCAATCTGCATCGTACTGCTTGTTCTGGTCACATGGCTTTCCTCATGAGAAATCACAGCTCACATTTGCCAGGAGTTTGCATTTGCCTCCAGCAATGTTAAATTTCCCACACTTAGACATTTACAACCAAGACTTGAAGTACCTTCCCCTTTCATTTAATCGCTTTGTGGTTTTCTCTTTCAACAGAACTAAATAATTGGAGCAAGAAAAGAAAAAAAAGAAAAATTTGATCAATGAAATATTTTTTGTTATCTCAATCTCAGGCTTGTAGTGCACTCCTCAGTTTTGAAATTAAGGTTATTAGCCTCCAAAACATACATATTCCACACACCATACAGCAATGCAGTTGCACTCTTATTAACATTAATGAAACACTTGTCAGCCACTCCCTTCAAGCTATATGACTTATGATTTGTGTGGTTTTGAGATGTCATTTAATCTCCCTGTAGTCACATACGTGTTACAAACACCAGCAGAACTTGGGGGATTGGCTGATTTATCTGCTCAGTTCTGAAAGGGCAAAGATTCCTTGCTGGGATCTCATGGCGAAGATCCAGTCAGGAACAGAAGGGGCAGGAAAAAATCCCAGGTCCCCAGGTT
This sequence comes from Eubucco bourcierii, assembly GCA_013396675.1. Lineage (NCBI taxonomy): Eukaryota > Metazoa > Chordata > Aves > Piciformes > Ramphastidae > Eubucco > Eubucco bourcierii. Next base: position 576,733 of record VWZE01015222.1, read on the forward strand.
ATATGGGACAGTAATTTGTCCCTTATGATCTTCCAAATAAATGCCCAAACAACAACCTAAATCACCTTGAAAAAATTAGGGGTGAGAATCATAGAATGGTCAGGTCGGAAGTGACCTCAAGTGACCATAGGCAGGGACGCCTCCCACTAGCACAGGTCACTCAAGGACTCCTACAACCTGGCCTTGAACAACCTCCCTGGGCAACCTGTTCCAGTGTCTCACCACCCTCACTGCAAACAACTTCCTCCTAACATCCAGTCTAAATCTCCCCTCTGCCAGTTCAAACCCATTGCCCCTTGTCCTGTTGTTGCAAGACCTTGTAAATAATCCTTCCCCAGCCTTCCTGTAGGCCCCCTTCAGATACTGGAAAGCTACTATAAGGTCTCCTGGAAGCCTTGGAGCAGTTCTTTTTATTATTAACCAGCCTCAACGTAAAAGAAGTTATGATAGGAACAATCCTTGGGAGCAGAAAAGCACCATAATATAAATATTAAGCTTGATGACAGATGTAAGCTACAGTGAGCTCTGTCCTTGAGTGATTCTGCTTGTGCATGTCTCTTACATGCTGTATTACTTTGCAATTATTCTGATATTTTAAAGAATCTGAGTTTTGATTATATTTAGAGCTTGAGGATTTTTTTTTTCCTTAAAAAAGAGAATACAATAACAAGCTAAGACACCAGCCAGTACTGACCTCTGCATGCTGAAGTAGTTCAGCTTGGTGCTGGTTTCTGCAATATGAGGCTGAGATTAAGAAATAACAAACAGAGCAGTTTAAATGTTTGTTTGTACAGCACAGCTGCCTATTGCAAAATGTTTGGTCAAAATCCAGAATGTTCATTTTGACTTTGTGTTTGGAGTTTGAGTTAAGTCTACCAATTTTCTACTAGAAACACTTTTGAGCATTGATTTCCCTCCACCTGAAATCTTAAATTCCATGCCAGAGATGGGACTTTGTGTCGTCGCAGAAAGCATTACTGAGATTAAGTGTTTGGCTGTGACTGGGGAGAAGAGAGCATTTTATCATGATCATGTTGATGTTTCCCAATCAAAATTGTCTGTAAAATTCACCTCCTGAGAGACACTTCAAGTGTTACTATTTAGGATGGAAACATCACAGAATGTCACAATTTCCCACAGGGTGAAATTTGGACTTCCAGCCAGTTCAGCAGTCATTTGTTGTCCTCTGGAGCCCGAGTCCTCCAGAAAGAAGTGTCAAGACAGGCAGGCAGCACTCTCATTAGCCTGCACTTTGCAATGTAACTTTAATTACAGATATTAAAAGAAGAAGAAGAAGCTGCACACCTCAACAACAATGTCAAAACTTTTTAAGTTATGAAAAGAAAGATTAAAGATCATAGAAAAAGGCAGAAGCCATTTCTTCCACGCATCACATTGATCAGCTAAGCCGCTGATGCTATGCACACCTCTATAACCAAGATAAAATCCTCTCCTGGGTATTTACAGCCAAGCTGTCTTGGAACTCATCTGACATTTGCCAAAGTGTAAAATCTTTTGCCTTACTTCATTTCAATATCTGTATCGATTCTGTATTATAGGCAATTCATCCTTTTTACATCTCAGCTTGCAAGCAAATTAAAAACTGTTGCAGATCAGAAAATACCATTCAGGCTTGAGAAGAAAGAAACAGGAGACTGATTGAAAGGCATAGCTCAACCTGTTGACTCCTGCTTCTACCTCTGAAACCTAAGGACAATCCTCCAATTTCTCAGCTTTTGATTCTCTTTCTTTTTTTCCAAGTGAAGGAAATGAAACATTGTCTGGTTTTACTTATTTAAATAATATCTGGATCCTCAAGCTAGGAAATGGATTTTCACGCCTTTCTGGTTACCTAAGATGTGCTGATAACCTTAGACTTTAGTTCCAATTACATGCTGACATGGTGCATTTAGCAAAAGTTAGCAGATGTCTCCTGGTGAGAATATCTTAGATAAAATGACATTTCCAGTTCTCAGCTCCTGAAAGAGGAAACTATAAATAGAAGGAATTCACATGCAAGCATTTCTCAACAATCGCAGAACAAAACAAGCGCAAGCACTGCTGCAGGTTGCGGTGAGTCCCAGAAGGATATTTATATGCTCTGAAACTTCAGGGTGTAGTGTTTCAACATCTCTACTTTCTCTAGACAAGAGGTCCTGTGCCACACATCACCAACACAGCTGGAGTTTGCAGCTCCCTTGCTGTAGTTTGGAGCTCAGAGCATGCTGCACCAAGCAGGACTCTTCCCTAAGTGTGATGGGCTTGGGAAACTTAAAATCTCTTTGAGATTTTGCACTCTGTCAGGCCAGTGTTTTTCTTCTTGAATTATTGAACTTCTCATGATTCATGTCTCAAAACTTCTCCTTTTAAAGGTTTGACAGACTCTGAAAGCTAGGAAACTAGCTTTCCTTTGGAAAGTAGCAGCAGTTTGGAACAAAGTATGATTTAATGTCAGGAGAAAGCAAAGTGCTACAAAAGCAGAGGATTTTGCAGTACAGCGAGGAAGTCTACCTGCACCTTTCTTTTAGCCAAGGCTTAGAAAGTCATTCCTTATTTCATTCAGTACCAGTTCCAGGGAGGAAAGTGATGTTATTGGTCTGTACACAGGCAATTTTGTCCTTACCTTCCTGTCATGCTTGCTTACCCTAGTTCTTTGTCTTCTCCTGCAGCTCTAGAAAAATCTGTGATTTAACAAATTGCTCCCCAAGAAGTGTGTTTTCTTAAGTATTCTTCTAGGCAAATACAGAGTGTTTCATTCTTGATTAGAAGCACATAGATCTATGTCACACTCTCTATAAATAATACAGGCACATTTTTTAATGTTCACACAGTTTCTGCTGCGTTTTGGGGCCAGTTTGTGCAGGTACCTTGGGTTGTGCAGAGACAATCTCTAAGCAATACACTTTAAAGTAAATAGTAAAAACTATTGGCCAATGCACAGAGAAGCTGGCTAGGAATTCACTGCCTGCTAGGCTAGGCATTAATGTGTTCTCCCCACCAGCAAATACTCAAAGGCACTTTGTTGGTGCCAGGAGGGGAAGAGGTGACCTCTGTGGCTCCCTGGAAGTGAGCTGCTGAGGTACAGTTGCCCACAAGTTCCACCAGTGCTGACACACCAATGGCACTGGCAGCTGGATAAACCCTCAGCACCCTCAGCTTCCCTTTAAGACGTTACACCCTGCTGGGCCAATACTTTTCTTCTTGAATTATCGAGCTCCTCATGATCCATGTCTCAAAAATTCTCATTTTAGAGACTTGACAGATTTTTGTCACAGCTTTGTCTTAACTTAGCAACTTCCTCAATAGTCTGAGCCAAGGCTGTGCAGCCAGGACACAGTAGAGATGAGCTGTGGGTGCTAAAACCATCAACAGCTGTGCCTCTGCCCCTCTGTTCCAGAGAGGGCTGCAGACAAAGGAGGTTATATTATGGAGAATCACCACCACTGTACAAATCTAGTTATATCTGTCTCCATCTCTTCCTCTACAGACAGTGAAAGGTAACTAGAGCTGATGCAAAACAAGTCACTACCTATACTTTTGAACCGCATTTTTTTGTCACATGAACCAAAAGTCCTCTCTGAGACCTGTGTGTGATGGATGTATCAACCTCAAATCAGACTCCATGGCCATTAGTTAACTCATAAGCCATAAAATTATATGTTTTGATTAAAAAGTGATAGTCATCATCATTTGGCTAATGGCAGAGTCTTTTAATTTCATTCCTGCAATGGAATAATAATGAGCAATGTACTGCTTTCAAATACACCCAGTGATAGCTTAGGCATATATTTATTGTGCTCATTATCATCTAGAAACCTAATCAACTCCTTCTATGTGAGCAAACTACAAAAGTTGCTGATGCCACTATAAAAAAAAACAAAACAACATTGAAACAAATGGGTATGGTGGATGTAGGACATAAAGACATCCTTACCTGAGGGCATGCAGTCCCATGCCCAGAACAGCTGAGTGGTACCAAGGTGTCACTGTGGTCAAAACTCATCATGCTAGGGAAATAAGTGCTTCATCTTGTCAGATTTGTTGCTGATCCTGTACTCCCCTGTGTACCTGTCACACTAAGAAGCAGCAAGATGCTCAGCTGCCTCCAGTAATGCTTTTAGGAAACTCTCTTTTGGTTTCTCCTAATTGCCTTTTGGGATCTCTTGGATAAAAGCCTTTTCTGTTACTGAGGGGAAGTAGCCAAACACAAAATAAAGAAAAATAACAAGTGGTAAAATAGCTGCTTTGGGAAAAAATACGACTTGGGCTTTCTTGGAGGGGTGGGCCCAGGCCAATCTCATGAGATTCAACAAGGGCAAGTGTAAGGTCCTGCACCTGGGTAGGCACAATCCCAAGCACAAATACAGGCTGGGTGGTGAATGGCTGAGAGCAGCCCTGAGGAAAAGGACCTTGGAGTCTGGGTTGATGAAAAGCTCAACATGAGCCTGCAGTGTGCACATGCAGCCCAGACAGCAACCGAGTGCTGGGCTGCATCAAGAGCAGTGTGGGCAGCAGGGCAAGGGAGGGGATTCTGCCCCTTTACTCTGCTCTCGTCAGACCCCACCTGGAGTACTGTGTGCAGTTCTGGAGCCCTCAGCACAGGAAGGACATGGAAGTGTTGGAGTGGGTCCAGAGGAGGCCACAAAGATGCTCAGAGGGCTGGAGCAGCTCTACTGTGAGGACAGACTGAGAGAGTTGGGGCTCT
>VWZE01015222.1:588994-609924 GCA_013396675.1 Eubucco bourcierii
GGATGGATGGATGGGTGGGTGGATGGATGAGTAGATGGTTGGGTGGGTGGATGAGTGGATGGGTGGGTGAGTGGATGGGTGGGTGGGTGGATGGATGAGTGGATGGATGAGTGGATGGGTGGGTGGGTTGATGGGTCATATCTGCCATTGCATATCTTTAATTTGCATGAGTGTGTGTTTGGTTCTGCCATATCTCTGACCGTTCATGCACCACTTTTTTTTGGGAACAGAGCAGTGAATTCGTTCAGATCATAATGGGGTTTTAATAGAAGCCTTATAAAAACACTTTTATTTTACTGTCTAAGCACATGAAATGTAAGTTTACATTAGCCAAGTCACGGAAAAGAGTATGCTGCTAACATTTAAACTCAAACCTTTTAATACTCTGTTGTGTAGCACTGCATTTTGGTGTGGGTCAGCAGCTGCTCCTGTCACATGCTGGTACAACTGGGAGATTTAATGAAGTGAATCATCTTTTTTTTTTTTTTTTTTTTTTTTTTTTTCTGCCAGTCCTCTTGCAGAGGGCCTCTTTAAATCTCTTTTTGGAACTAGTTGGCTCAAAAAAAAACAACCCTGCAACTGCATTTCTACATTGGTTGGACTTACTCATGGTTGTATTGGTGTTCCTTTAGTTCACTGTTAAAACCCAGATTGGTGGGATAGCTTTCATAGAGCACTGTATGAAAGGCACGAACATCTCCACACTGGTATCCACATGAAACAGTTGTAAGAGGCCTTGTTAGCACTTCAAACAAAGACATTGAGGAATATGCAGTTTGGATCTCTGTGCTAGAAAGCTAATAAAATCTAGGGTTATTTTTTAAAAAAGACAAGGCAACCAGGAGGATACATTAACCTGCAAAACCCAAGGGTCACTGCAGTCTTCTGATGTAGGTGTACAGCTCTGCTGCCACTATGCACAGTTTGAAGGCTTAAGTGAAAAATGCTCTGGAAAATGTTACAAAATTCATGGAATACTCCTGTGAACAGAGGAAGAATTCTTGGGCTCCACAACACGTGACCACAGTATGTATTTTAACCCAGTCTAAGTGACCCTTTCTAGAGAACAGCCCTTCTAGAGAACAACCCTTCTAGAGAACAGCCCTTCTAGAGAACACCTCTTCTAGAGAACACCTCTTCTAGAGAACAGCCCTTCTAGAGAACAGTCCTTCTAGAGAACAGCCTTTCTAGATAACAGCCCTTCTAGAGAACACCTCTTCCAGAGAACAGCCCTTCTAGAGAACAGTCCTTCTAAAGAACAGCCTTTCTAGAGACCACCCCTTCTAGAGAACATCCTTTCTAGATAACAGCCCTTCTAGAGAACACCTCTTCCAGAGAACAGACTTTCCAGAGAACACCCCTGATAGAGAACAGTCCTTCTCGAGAACAGCCCTTCTAGATAACACCCCTTCTAGAGAACACCCCTTCTAGAGAACACCCCTTCTAGAGAACCACCCTTCTAGAGAACAACCCTTCTAGAGCCCCTGGCAGCAAGCATGAGTGGGAACAGAGAGAACAGACAGCAAGTTCCATTTTACTTGCCACTATTACCAATTAAATTGAAGTCTCAAAAATAAATTGCATCTATACTCAAAGGCATAAATTGGCAAGGCCCCTTCCTGTAAGCCCTGCATCCTTCTCTTTTGTGAAATAAGGGAATCACTCTTAAAACAGAAAAAGCATTTGAGCATTGTACTGCATTTCCTCAGTCTTCTCCAGAGGTGTACTGAGAGACCTCACAAAAAGGTTGGCAGCAAACCTCAGCTTCCGTGTATCACAATGGAAGCGAAGAAAAAAGCACTTGGAAGAGTACAAAATAATGGTTAGGAAAAGTTATTGAGGTTTAAATGACTGCTTCTGGTAACTTCAGTTCTAAGCAGGTATGGATGTACTGCACTATACTATACTATAGTTACATATCCTGTACATAGGTTATACTCTAAGTATGTACATTATACAACTTTTTTTTCCTTCAGAATTTTAGGTAATGTTACACTGATGATATAAATTGATGCACACTTGTAGTGTGTATCTGTTGGGGTTTGTATTAGCAGGAGACACACCTACTATTTTTTTTTCTGAAGGCAGATAGTAAGCAAATGGAAGTTTTATTCATCTCTCTATGTTGTAAACGATGGTAAACCTTGAGGAGTGAATTTGGCAGGTTGTGGATTTTAATCATCTAGGTAGCTTAGGAATCTTTGTTTCTTCATCATCCTTTAACTAGTTTTATAGTAGAATATTTGTCTTTGGTTTTATGTAGAAATTCATTACAGCTCTATGTGATTGATTCGTCTCTGTTTTGAAGGCAACTTAAAAATGTGAAGAATTGATCTCACTGTCTCTTGAGTAGCAAAAATATAAGGAGTTGAAGGTGGACCTCTTACAGGTAGACATGTAAATACTGCTCTCTCTCTTTAAAATTGCACTTTTGATTTGAATATCTTTGATGCTCTGCTCTATTGTGAAAAGCCTCCAGACAGAAAGCTATTTTGCTGCAGTTGATAGATGGAAAGCATGACCATGTGAATGAAAAACCAAAATACATCACTTCTGTACACTGATGGCAGTGGATGAAGTATTTAATGAGTTAGAAGGTTCTCTGGACATATGAAACTATACTAAAGATTAAATGATTTTCCAAAGATTAGGCAGAAGTCATTGGATATGAGGCAGAAGTTGTTGGGTAAGAGAATCACGAGAGAGTCATATGCTGACAGATGCAGTCTTATCTCACTTTCAGTACACTAAATGCAAGATTCCAACCCTTTGCTTTAACCATAAAAAGATCATTTGCAACAGTGCACTCTTTGTTTTGTGGTCTTTTTGATAGTAAGACTTAATTTTCAGGAAAAAAAACCCCAAACAACAACAAAAACCTTTTCCTTTCCTTTTTTCCCTTCTCTACATGTGGGCCTTTGATGGAAATTGTAGGGAGTCATTTTGGGGATTCTCAGAGCTTAGAATAAAGAAATCACAAAAGAGCTGCCAGATGCAGACAGGGTTTGGTCATATTTTACAATACAGCAGCTTAGATCTCTCCTTTTATTGCACTCTTAGGTCTGATAAAGGCTGGGTTTTGCAAGTGTGATAAGCTGTCACAACCACACAGACATTACATAATTTGGAATTCATCCGTGCCTGAGTAGCCTGGGACTACAAAACTCATTTCATGTCATGTAAGGGCTTAGAGGCACAATTTATGTGAAATCAAACTATTAACAACATGATATGTTACTCTTCCCCCCTCAACCCCCGTTTCAATTTCACATCTACTGCTAATATCATACATAAACTTAGCACATCTCGTGGAAGGGCAACTTACAGACCTGTTTAAGTTCCTTATATTTGTCTTTCTGAAGACACGAATGAGAAGGTCACTTTCAGAACAGTTATTTCTGAAGTATCTGAACGGTATCTGAAGGGGCCTACAGGAAGGCTACGGAGGGACTACTGACAAGGTCTTGCAATGCCAGGACAAGGGGTAATGGGTTTGAACTGGCAGAGGGAAGTTAGGAGGCTAGGAGGAAGTTGTTTGCAGTGAGGGTGGTGAGGCACTGGCACAGGTTGCCCAGGGAGGTTGTGGCTGCTCTCTCCCTGGAGGTGTTCAAGGCCAGGTTGGATGAGGTCTTGAGTGACCTGTACTAGTGGGAGGTGTCCCTGCCTATGGCAGGGGGTCAGAACTAGATGATCTTTGAGGTCACTTCCAACCTTACCATTCTATGATTCTATGATTGTATTTTATTGCAGTGTCCATTTCATATCAGTATTGCACAAGTATAGATTTCTTTATACATTGTGATGAAATTATTCATGTTACTGCCTGGACACATCGGCCTCTTTAAGGTTCTTTGCCTCCTCCTTCTCTTTCATTTACACTTTGTCACTGCTGCATTTTACACCCTTCTAAATTGCTCTGTTTTCCATCTTATCTTCTTATTCCACTCTGCCTCCTGTATGCTTTAGTCTTTATTTTTCACTTGACATTGTGTCCCCTATCTTCAACTCTATTTTCCTTGAGTTTCATTTGCATTCTCTCCCGTGTAATTTTGTTTACATCCATTTACTTGCCTTGCTGTGTTCTGTGTCACCTGATCTTCTCCACTTTATTTTCAGTTCCATTCAGATTTGCATTTTTTCCAGTTTCATTCTCAAAGCACTTTTTTTGGTTGGGAGGGAGAGGATGTATTTATATTTAAGAATATTTTACCTGTTTCAGACTCATTATATTTAACTTTTTTTTTTTTCCCATTTAGTTATTGGGTTTTCAGACAAAATAGCAAGGTTTTAATGTAAATTTCAAACCTAAGGAGAATCATAGAATCATAGAATGGTAAGGCTGGAAGGGACCTCAAGGATCATCTAGCTCCAATCCCCTGCCATTGGCAGGGACACCTCCCACCAGAACAGGTCACTCAAGGCCTCATCCAACCTGGCCTTGAACACCTCCAGGCAGGGAGCAGCCACAACCTCCCTGGGCAACCTGTTCCAGTGCCTCAGCACCCTCACTGTAAAGAACTTCCTCCTAACATCCAGTCTAAATCTCCCCTCTGCCAGTTTAAACCCATTGCCCCTTGTCCTGTCATTGCAAGACCTTGTCAATAGTCCCTCCCCAGCCTTCCTGTAGCCCCCTTCAGATACTGGAAGGTTACTCTAAGGTCTCCTGGAAGCCTTCTCTTCTGCAGGCTGCAGAGCCCCAACTCTCTCAGCCTGTCCTCACAGCAGAGCTGCTGCAGCCCTCTGAGCATCTTCATGGCCTCCTCTGGACCCACTCCAGCACTTCCATGTCCTTCCTGTGCTGGGGGCTCCTGAACTGTACACAGGACTCCAGGTGGGGTCTGAGGAGAGCAGAGTAAAGGGGCAGAATCCCCTCCCTTGCCCTGCTGGAGGCCAAAGCAATAGCAAAGCTTTCATGTATATTTCAAACCTAAAGAGAGCCTACAGTGTAACTTAGTAATTGTTGTGTTTGGTAGTAGTTTTACAGTAGATTTCAAAAGGTGAATGGGTGAAAATAGGTCACTGGTTTTGAACAGACAAAAGTAGGATAAGTGAATGTCTGTACATGCCAAAAGAGCTTATTTTGTAGCTGTGCTTTTGGCAGTGTGATACAGCCATTTCCCCTCACAAACCATGTATTAGCTTCCTTAAGAAAAGACAAGCCCTTGAGAAGAAAGTTAAGCTCAGGAATTTCTGCTGCCTTAGAGATGCTACATTGCTTCTCCTTGAATTCTGAGCATTTTCTCTTGTTCTTCATCTTTTCTGTGCACATTAATTTAAAGCTGTAGCTCTTACATCCTGATCTCCATGCATTGTTTTCCTCTTAATGAATAATGTCGACATGGTAAGATGAAAGGAAAGACTGTTGAGATGCCAGTAAAGCCTCTTCTTTTGGCACAGAGATCTTCTTCTTTCTCACTGCTGAATCATATGATCAGTAATGTACGGTACAATACATATGCTTTATACATATGACACTTGGAGACATAATAATAGATAAGGAATGAGAAACCACAGAACACAAATATTTCCAAGGCAGTCTTGAAAGGTAACTGCTCTAAAGATGATTCAATCAAAAATGATAGCATGAATTATCCAACTGCAAAGGATCAATAAAAGTTGCTTCTCCTTTCTGGTCTCACTCCCTGCCATCCATATGGCTTCAGACTCTCTGCTTTGACCATAATGCTCCCAATATATCTGTGTCACAGATTAGAAGTGACTTAAGTAGTGTACTTTCACAAGACCAGGTGTGGCTGGAGGTAATTTATTCCTCTTCTCCAGTTCAATATTGGCTTTCAGATAGAAATCCCAACCTGAGGATCATGAGCCATAGGTTGAGAGAGGTTTCTTAATCCAAGGTCTGCTCTCTCTGTCCACCCAAATACATATGTACATACGAACACCTCTAAGAAGCAGTTCACCACAACATGTTTGCACTGTAGCACAGGAGGGGTGGTTGCTGATTTTGCTGGGTTTGATTGTGCTTGGTGGTCAGTTTTACAGACCTTTAGTTTAATTTTCAAGCAGTTCTGCAAATTATTTTTCTGAGATGGATGTAATTTGGTTCAGTGTTGCCTAGCACACCTTATTTTCATATCTTGGCTACAACACAGTGTTTATTGAGCAAGTTTGTATACCCTTTCTTCTGTAGTCATGCTGTGCTCCCAGAGAATAGCTATCCAGGAAGCTTTTAGTGTGGGACTTTTTGTGTTTCTGTGACATTAGGCAGAAAAGCTAATTTTGTGACAAGGAGATCAGTCTTAAAGATGCAGCTTGATTCCACTGGAAGTGTTTTAACTAAGCGTATTTCAGCCCATGCTGAAATTGCCAATACCTGACTCTTTAGCAAAGGACTGATTCTAGTCCCAGCATTTGCATTTGGAGAGGACTTAGGAACCATAAATTTGTGTCTGACCCTGTGAGTGCTGATAATATGACTCACCTAAGTTACTTCATTTCTGGAAACCATACAATCTTTCATTGCAAGAAGGATGATTTCAGGCTGGTTTCTGTCTTTCACTGCCATGATTCTGTCTTTCATAATCCTAAAACTAATTCTCATCTATATGCAGCTAACAAACGCACTTAAATGAAAGTTGTGCTTCAGAGCAGGACTGCTGATGAGCTCTGAGGAGAGTACCATCCAGACAAGAATGTTGAACCTAACTCCTTATATATTCCCTGTGCTGTTCTGAGACAAGAATCTCTGTGCATGACTAATTCATCTTCAAGACCAGCATTGACCAAACAGGGAGAATCTTCTCTCCTTTTAAAAGTATTTTAAGTGATCAAAGGGAATCCATCACTGTGTCAGGCAGAAAAGAGCACTGGCTGAAGTGCATTGACAAAGGAAATGCTCTTGCTACTCAAGGCATGGAGAAAGATCAAGACCAAAGTTTCAGATTATAAAAGACAATAATCAGATGTCACTCACCAAGAAAGTCTCCCTGAGAATACAGTGACAATAGATTCTTCCATTTGTTGCAGTTTGTTTTTTTTCCAGAGGTTTACTATGGCTTTCAAAACCAGAAGATGCAATACAGCCCTCATACATTATAAGAAGTTGAATGTAAATAAATAAAGGCCTTAAATAAGTAAATCCTGGTTGTTTCCTCTAGCAAAGAACTTCTCTGAGAGCAAATATGTATTCTCTGGATTTCTGACTGTCTCATCAACCTTTACATTGAGAAGAAGGTACTGTGGTGATTCTTCAGCACTTACTAACCAGTTAGTAAGAGCTTCCACATCACACCCTGAGATCAGGATTTTTGTATAGTATGGAATAAATCAACAGAAATTGAACACTGTCAATGTATGGGAATAAAGGGTGTACAATGACAGAATATGGAATAAATCAGTCATGCAAAACAGGAACACAGCAAGAAAAAAATGTTTGTGTCATTACAATTTATTACTCCAGCCCAGGGTTCCAGCCTTTAGCATAGCAGTTGGCTCTGTAACAGAAAAGCTAAGAAGGTGCAGCGGTGCAGGCTCTGGAGCCACTCAGTCAATCCTTTAGGAGTTCATGTGTTAACATAACATGGTTAAAATTTTATTTTCCTGCTTAAAATATCTTTTATGGTGATCCAGTGAACTGGGACATTGTGCCCTAGTTCCCTCCTGCCCAGTAGGCTCCAGGTACAGGCTATAACTGCAAGCCTTACAAACTGTCCCTGCAAATGTTTCCTCAAGAGAGGCCAAATCCTGTTCTTTCCTTCTGTTCCCCACAAATGAGTATCTGACAAGAAAATCCTATAAGGAGAACAACAGGAGCCACTTTCCTGAGCTGCTTCTTCCTTATCCACTGCACACACAGTCTCCCTAAGTGGGTTTTGTAGAGGGAAGGGAAGATCAAGGCAACAATAGGCAACAAGACACCAAGTAATGGCGTGTTTTCAGCTGAATCATGCCCTTAAACTTTCAGCCTGCACATTAATCATTGAGTGACATCAAGGATTCTCTTCACAATTGGATCTGAATAGTGCACTTAATTTACCTACTGCACCAAACAGCTGTTCAGCTTCTGCTGAATTTGAAAGCAAATGTAATTAGTGCATCTTCAGTGCTGCTTCTTCGTTACCTTGCCAGTCTGTATCGTTGGAACAGTTAATTACTGCAGAGACAATGGCTTGACTTAGCTGGTATAGTACATGATTATTCATCATTGATTCAGTTTGTCTTCTTCTCTGGTAAGTTTCTTAACATCTCTGGCAGTAGTTAACAGCAAATCCACTTTCACATTTTATGTCTTCTCGAATGTCACTCCAATTCTCTGGGTAGCTCCCTTCTCTGGATGGTAACGAGACATGAGGCATAATGGCAGTTGACTCTACATGTAGCTGCAGAAATAACTTGATTATGTGGTTCACAGCAAAATGAGCTGTTCAGTCACTGCCCATCTCAGCTGTCCCTGGACTTGGGAACCTGTTCCTTGCTCAAACTGAAGGAATTGCCTTCTTTCAGCCATGACTTAAAAATAATGGTGAGAAAACCAAGTCCTGGGCTGCAGCAAGAGTGGTGTGGCCAGAAGGGCAAGGGAGGGGATTCTGCCCCTGTATTCTGCTCTCCTCAGACCCCATCTGGAGTCCTGTGTGCAGTTCTGGAGCCCCCAGCACAGGAAGGACATAGAACTGTTGGAGCGGGTCCAGAGGAGGCCACGAAGATGCTCAGAGGGCTGCAGCAGCTCTGCTATGAGGACAGGCTGAGAGAGTTGGGGCTCTGCAGCCTGCAGAAGAGAAGGCTTCCAGGAGACCTTAGAGTAGCCTTCCAATATGTGAAAGGGGCTACAGGAAGGCTGGGGAGGGACTACTGACAAGGTCTTGCAATGACAGGACAAGGGGCAATGGGTTTGAACTGGCAGAGGGGAGACTGAAACTGGATGTTAGGAGGAAGTTCTTTCCAGTGAGGGTGGTGAGACACTGGCACAGATTGCCCAGGGAGGTTGTGGCTGCTCCCTCGCTGGAGGGGTTCAAGGCCAGGGTGGATGAGGCCTTGAGTGACCTGTGCTAGTGGGAGGGGTGCCTGCCTATGGCAGGGGGTTGGAACTAGATGATCCTTGAGATCCCTTCCAACCTTACCATTCTATGAAAAGGAAATTTTAATCCATAATTAGTCTTGTTCTCAGTAGACTTGCTCTATTCCTACACAAGTCTTCAGAATGGCTTTCAATGTGCTTTTTATCTCCCCTGTGCCTCTGTATCAGTAAAATGGAGGTAGCTGCCTTCCCAGCCCTGATTTGCAGATGTTGTGGGATTCTCTTGGATACAGCATCTTTTCTCAAAAGGAAGCTCTGTCTGAATGGCATGTGGTGACCTCCAGGTTGGTAAAGGACAGCCCGCACAGTACATCTGCCAGTCCTGGATCTTTCTGCAGTGCACGTGCAGGTCAGCTGGGCTCTGCTGGCACAGCAACACACCATACTTCTCAGAAATGCCAGATTTAGGCAATTACTGCACATGTTCCACATCCTTGCCAGGAATATGCAAAATAGCCCTAAGCTGTCTTTCTGCATCCTTCTGCTATCAGGCTGCAGATATACCTGGCTCTCTGGCAAAGGAAGGTCACCTAAGCTTTTAAGACAGGCTTTAGTAATTTTCACCATGCTGCATGTTCATTTCTTTTACATAGGAACACTTGTGACTGTTCCTGGAAGGAAAAAAAAACCTGCAAACCACTAAGGAAATGCATTAAAAATGTATATGGTAGTTTTGGATAGAGAGGTTTGAATAAAAAGAAATGTTTGCAGAAGTTCAGGGATGGTCTGAAGGAACTGAAGCATTGCTCCTAAAGCAATTCAGGAGGCAAACAGTCCTGTCAGCTACCACAGCACTGTCCTGGAACTCAGAGGTCAGTAAAGTAGAAGTGAAAGGACTGCTTTGCCATCTGACAGAGGCTCTATATTTTTCAAAAGCTTTGCATGATCTGAGAGATCAATACCTGACATTTATTTGGTTTGCTCATTCTTTCTTCTCGTGGCTTTTTATCTGGCTCTCCTACACGAAACTTTCTTATCATTGTACATTTCACAAAGAATTCCAACAAAAAGCCTGCATAAGCAACTAAGTCATCCACAAACAATTAACTGCAAAGCAATATCTGACCTGTACATCAAACCCTTGTGGTAGCAGGGAGTTGTATAGAACAGCAGATACTTGCTTTTACATGCTGTGCCCTTATGACTTTTGGTAGGGATTAAAGCTCTTTCAGTATTAGCTCATTTTATTAGGTTTCTTTTAAACTCTCTTAGCCCTCAAGGTTATTCTTGGGTACCTCATTTCATTCCATAAAGAAGAAGTGATCAAGTGAGAAAAATAACCCCATGGAATGTAGGCAATTTGGCAGTCACTCCTAAAAGGGGCACAGATCAAGTTAAACCTAAGGCAAAGTTACCCTTCATGTCCTCAAGGAGCATCCTCTGCAACCTGCTCGAGTCACTTCAAAAGCCTGAACTTCATGTCATGGTGACCTGTTCTGTGTGCTGGTAAATAAACTGAGTACTAGGCACTTTCTAAGCAGTTTCCAGCAGCTAGCACAGCCTGCCTTATCACCCACATGAATTTTGACTCATTTATTAAAAGTAATTAATGAGGAAACAAAACTGTAATGAAAGAGAAGAAAGTGAAAAGTCATCAGAAAGGCCCCAAAGACCTTTCTCTGTTCTGTGTCTGTCAATGCTCTAAACTGGATTTTGCAATGCACATTATTTTTCCTGCTGATCTTTAAAATTTCACCAAAGCATTTTATAGTTATTTTAACTCATGAATTATGCAATAACACAAGACAGGAGCAATTCATTCATATCTCTGCTTCACCAGGAGGCCAAGAAGCGAAAAGCCTCAGCTCCAGCTCAAGACATTTTTGTCCAGCACACAATCTCTCCAAATGGTACCACAGAGATTTACTCTGCAAAATGCTAAGGGCATGTGCACAAAAAGTGCCAGTGCAGAATGGTTGAACTGAGGAGGAATGACAAGCACACAGTAATGTGGCACCACCTTTTGCTTTTGGAATGGGAAATGATGCAGCCTTGAAGGAATTTCAAGGCACAGGTTCCAGCTGTGCCTGCTGCCTCCTCTTCCCTCCATTCCCTCATCATTGGACTCTTCGGGCTCAGAATTGTCTTCCAGGCTTACTCCGCTCTGAGGCACTCAATCTCCTTGTTAATATTGACTGTTCTCTAAAGCAGGAGTCCTGAGACCTTCCTAGGAGATAGGGAAATGCCATAAGCCATGTCTTAGAAATGAGAAATGGCAGCTGAAGCACAAATGGTCACAACCTGCTGCAGAATTGGGATATGTTTCTCAGGATGAAGTGAATCAAGTCTTAACGATAGAGTTACCTTTCATCTTGAAATCCTCTTTCTTGGACTCCCACTCTGAGTGATGTGAGGTATAGAATCATAGAATCATAGAATGGTAAGGTTGGAAGGGACCTCAAAGATCATCTAGTTCCAACCCCCTGCCATAGGCAGGGACATTTCCCACTAGCACAGGTTACTCAAGGCCTCCTCCAACCTGGCCTTGAACCCCTCCAGCGAGGGAGCAGCCACAACCTCCCTGGGCAACCTGTGCCAGTGCCTCACCACCCTCACTGCAAACAACTTCCTCCTAACATCCAGTCTGAATTTCCCCTCTGTCAGTTTAAACCCATTGCCCCTTGTCCTGGCATTGCAAGGTCTTGTCAATACTCCCTCCCCAGCCTTCCTGTAGCCCTCTTCACATATTGGAAGGCTATTCCAAGGTCTCCTGGAAGCCTTCTCTTCTCCAGGCTGCAGAGCCCCAACTCTCTCAGCCTGTCCTCACAGCAAAGCTGCTGCAGCCTTCTGAGCATCTTTGTGGCCTCCTCTGGATCTGCTTCAACAGTTCCATGTCTTTCTTGTGCTGGGAGCTCCAGAACTGCACACAGGACTCCAGATGGGGTCTGAGGAGAGCAGAGCAAAGGGGCAGAATCCCCTCCCTTGCCCTGCTGCCCACACTGCTCTTGCTGCAGCCCAGCACATGGTTGCTGTCTGGGCTGCACTCACACTGCAGCCTCAGGTTAAGCTTTTCATCACCCCAGACCCCCAGGTCCTTCTCCTCAGGGTTGCTCCCAGCCATTCCCCACCCAGCCTGGAGTTGTGCTTGGAATTGTGCCTACCCAGGTGCAGAACCTTGCACTTGGCCTTGTTGAATGTCATGAGGTTGGCCTGGGCACAGCTCTGCAGCCTGTCCAGGTCCCTCTGGATGGATCCCTGCCCTCTACCAAGTCGACTGTGCCACACAGCTTGGTGTCATCTGCAAACCTGATGAGGCTGCACTGATTCCTCTGTCCATGGCACTGACATAGGTGTCAAACAGCACTGGTGCCAGCACTGACCCCTGAGGGATGCCACTTTGCACTGGTGTCCAGGTGGACACTGTGCCCTTGATCACCACTCTCTGCGTGCATGAGATAATCTCCAGAGTTTTGAGGATTCCACTATCTGGTCCCTTGCAATACAGCTTGTCACATCCCGAGTGTCCCCACAAAATTTCTGCTTTCTTTATTGAAGTAGGACCAGCCACAGAATGTTTGTTAGTTGTGATTTTACAACAGACCACCTACTCTTACAGTTCTTTACAACTTCCACTTCAAAAGATGTCAGCTGCTCACTCTGGTTCCTTCCTGGTGGGGCTTATAAAATGGGACTCAGTGTTTGCATCTTATCGCCAGCCATGAGGAGCTGTGAGATGTTTGGGATCAACAGCAGTTGTTGCCCAGATATCAGGAATATCTAAATCATCTTGAAGGCATTTACTATGCATCTGGAATTTTTTCAATAGCTGTGTGGATAAGAGCAATAGATAATAGGCTAGGACTGAACTGCTAGAAAATAGAGAGATGCCTCATAATGAGTAAACGAAGCTGAAGTGAAGTTTTAAAGGGTGGGAAAATCTATTATCTGAAATGTAGAAATTCACTGGTTTAGAAGGTTTAAAATATGATAAAATTACAGCAAAATAATTTTTTTTTTTTTTTACAGGCAGCTACTTGCCAGGACACAATACTCGGTGCAAAGCATTTAACTTGTTAACAAGAAGTGTTATGAAGAAGGGTGTAGATGAGGTGCTAGAGAAAACTGTCCTGTTTTAACACCAGCATTCCACACCTTGGTAAATATTTTCTTCAGTGAAGAATCAGTCTGAGTTCAGGAATATGAGTTATGCCTGGATTAGCATATGAAACAGAGCCAAAACACAGGATTACAAATATCTACACTACTTAATTTTTAGTGTTTCCCTAGCACAGCTTTGGACTGTAGCATTAGCATCCTCCCAGCCAAGGCCTTGTTCAACATTTTACAAGACTATTTCTAAAGGGCAGTTTAGCTGTAGCCTGGTTTAGGGGGAAAAAAAAGATGAGTTTATACATGAAGATATGAATCACCTGTGATGCTGAGCCTCAAAGCATTCTCTAACCTGATCTGTGTAGAAGACATGTAGTATCTATAGCTATACATGCACAATTTACCTGTGGCAGTGCAGTCTTCCCAGTGTTATTATCCAGCAAGTTATGCTTAGACTCTGGTGGCAGTGGCTGGTTCAGGAAAGGTCTCTGTCTCTTACAGCATGAAGAAAAAAATAGTGCAATGGGGAAACTCTCAACAGCCTGTGCACTACCCTGGCGAGATGTGGTGAGACCATACTACTCAGTTACAGCTCTGTGGCAGAACAAGAAGTATTCAACAGAGCAAGACTGTAGGGAAACACTGATTTTGTATCTCCAGAAATGAAGTAGGATGAGACACTTGTAACACTAAACTGAAATCTCTGGCATCTTCATATAGCCTTGGAGGCATAAAAGTCTTCTCCCTAGAGACAGTCATTTGTGGTGCACTTCATACCACATGGCAGATGAATGCTGAAGCAAAGGCTAGTCCTGTGTTGTGTCTCTGAATAGGAAGAGCAGGGAAAGTACATGAGCAATGACAGCCACTGTTGCAGAGGAAACATTCAGGAGTGTGGAAAATGAAGTTAGAGGAGATCAGTGAAAATTCAACTGATCCAAAAGTCAACTATACTAACACAGTTATAATTGGACTTTGGAATCAATAAAGGATTCAATTCTAGACAGTGTGCAGAGACAGCTGTAGTTCTCTCCCACTAGTACCAAGAGGCAGCACTACATGAGGGTGTGGAAGCGCAGCCAAGTGCTGGAAATATGTAGTCAGCCAGTTTCGAAGCCAGTGGGCAGACATGGGCTGTTAACACAGAAATTAAAGGGGAAAAAAAAACCCCAACACCAAACCAACAGCAACAAAACCAACCAAAACAGTCACAGCTACTATCACTTGAAATGTGCAGCAGTTGATGGAATGGTTCTCATTGCCAGAGAATGCTACTAGAGCAAGCCACTAGTTTGGTTGAAATACGATGTGTGACTCTCCCCACCACGAAAGGCACAGATAATAGTCACTGTGTCCTCTCTAGCAGCCCAACAGAGACATGCTGTAGTCAACTGAAGGCTCTCACAAGAACTAGTAAGAAACCCCAAGTGCAGATGTCCCTCGAGCATGGTGGAGATACCAAGGAAGGAACTAGGGAGAGCAGAAAGCCCAGACACTCTCACACTCACAGAAACCAGAGCTGGCAGCTGTGCCTTTTCATTTTTGCAGCCTTTAGCATTTTTATGGTGGTAAAAAGCCCTCAAGAATGTCTTGGATGTTTGGGAAACCTCCCATCAGGGAACAGAGCCCTGCAAAGGAATCACTGTGTGATAATCCTGAAGATATATACCGCTTGATTTGTCTGGGACTGAAACAGTCTCTGCTTGCAGTGTCAAAAATAGGTTCTGGTATGCTGAATCACCCAGCCCCTGACAATCTGCCCTGTGCCTTTTGCCAGGTGCCACTGGAGAAAAAGAAAAAAAGAAAAAAAAAAAAAAAAAAAAAAAAAAAAAAGAAAAAAAAAAAAAGTTCCAGACATCAGCCTGCCCTCAGAGCTATTCCAGTGATAACATAGAAAGACAAAACAGGACTTTCAGACATCAGGCCTGCAGCTGGCAACAGTTGTTGTCTAAGGTGATAGCAGAAGATAGCACAGGATATCTTTATCAAGCTTAACAGAGCCAGAAGCAGAGTACTAGTCTGAATGCAAGGGAGTAGGATCTCAGAAGGGAGATCTTCAGTATCACCAATCTCTGAGGTCCCAGGACCTTCCAAACAGATCTCAAAAATAGAAAGACCAAGTTTTTTAAGTCAGTGGAATAAATTATAAGAACAGCCAAGTAAAGCCTTTGTCTGGGATCCAGTATGGAAGTAATCCATAACATTAAATGAGGAAATGAGGAACAGGCAATGCAGGTGGTGAACCAAGCTCAGAGCATTACTTAGAGCTCCAGGAATTACAGATGGTCCTTAGGCCTCTGAAGCAAACCCAGCAGCTCTCACCTTCTGTTGCCACAGCAAAATGAAGAATTGAAACTGAAATAGAGATGCTGTTCTGTGGAGTGACTTCATCTGTTCATTTTGGAGCACAAAGAAAGTATCTCAGCTGTTAGCAGTGCAGCTACAGTACATGCTGCTGAGATGCCAGGAGTTGGATAGCTGTAGAAAAAGCACTCAGAAGTCTGAATCCTTGGATGAATACATAAATAATTGACAAACAGACAAAAAGGAACACTCACTGATCCACTAATTTCAGACAATTACCCAAGAAAGCTACATTTTGTGGCAATATCATAGAATCAATCAGGGTTGGAAGGGACCACAAGGATCATCCAGCTCCAACCTCCCTGCCAAGACCAGGGACACCCTACCCTAGGTCAGTCTGGCCAGAGCCTCATCCAGCCTGGCCTTAAACACCTCCAGAGATGGGGCCTCAACCACCTCCCTGGGCAACCCATTCCAGGGTCTCACCACTCTCATGGTTAATATGTCACATGTATTTCTGAGTCCTGAGTTCAGCAGCAGAGCGGAAGGTCTCTGCCATCCTCCAGCATGTGGCACTTTGTCCCATACACTTACCATGGATCATCGGAGTCCCCAACACAGAACAACCCAACACTCAGGCAGTTACACTGGACTTCAGGAAAACCAAAGGCCACAGGCTGCTGGTGCTTCCTGCATCTGACATACTGAAGGGAAAGACAGTGAGCAGCAAAGTGGGCAGCAAACAACTGCCTGTGCTTCCAAAATAGGAACTCAGAAAAACTGCAGTGTAGCTGGTCATTTAGGTGTGCAGGAGAAGTGTACGAGAAAAGGACATACAGATACATAAACCTCACCAAAAGTAATAGGTTGTTGATATCAACCAGTTCAATTTGACACTGAAGTGTGTGTGATGACAGGGTTGAGATTTGCAGCTTCTGGGAGGCAATCACTACCTGAAGGACATTCAGTCCAAAACCAAGATCGTTGGGAACATGAAGGCACATTTGGTAAGGACAGGCACACTCAAAAGTGCACCACGGGTTTCTCCAGAGTGGAAAATAAAAGAACAGTTCAACCCTTGCATGAAGTATTTGGTATGAGACCATCAGAAGTAAAACCTAGGCAAAACAGATGGTCAAATCTAAGTACCAAGTCCTCCAACTAGAGTAAAGGGACAGGCAGAGAATTTTAAGGTATCAAACTACTTCTTGTTGTGTTTTAAAGATCTGTCAACAATGGGAAAGCTCTGAAGCTACAGTGGGTTGTATATAAAGGTCATGTCAATACAAATGACAATTTAATAATAAAAGTTATCCACTGTATCATCATTTACTGACAGAAAAATCTGTAAATAAATCAAGTAATTGCTACATGAGACAGCAGCTTGTAGAGCATCTGGGGAGAGGAATGTAGGTGGCCGGAGAAAAGAGCATCGTAAGACTTACTTAAAAATATACTTAAGAACCAAGGTTTGGAAAATTTCATTCATGATCTCTTCACCCATTCAGTTATTAATTCACTAAATATGGATAGTGACTTTTTTCCTCCTGTAAATATTTGTTACATGATTGATGTATGGTCACAAGTGGATGCCAGAGTTTGTACAAACCTAATTGTGTAGAGGTACATAAATGTGTTGTAAATATACAGCTTTGTATATGAAGTGTATAGAGGTACATAAATGTATTGTAAATATTCAACTTTGTATATGCAGTGTATAGAGATACATAAGTGTGTTGTAAATACACAGGTATGTATATGCAGTGTACGACAAATGAGTGTACATCTCTGTTGTACACACACAGATGTGCATTCCCTAGAGCAGCTGAACTCAGAGGACGGCTTCATGTCTCCCTTTGCTTTAAGCAACAAACGCTGATCAGAAAAAACCCAACCCAAAGCGACGGATCTCACCCGCATGACAAAGTCCGCGAAGCGGTGCAGCCATTGCGTGTCTAATACCCCTTTACCTCCCTTCTCCAACGCTGTCCCCAGCTGGTACCAGCCCGGCGGTGGCAGGTGCCTGCCCGTGGTGCGCCCCGGAGCGCTGCAGCCTCCGCAGTTCCCGGACTGGCCACACGGTGGGGCGGCCGGCCCGGGCCTGGCTGCGGAGCGCGGGTTCGCCGGCCCGGGCTGCGCCCGGCAGATGGCTCCGTCCCACCGCCCTTCGCTCCCGCCGCGCTCCCTTCGCTCCCGGCATCCCCGAGCAGCCGGCATCCCCAAACCCTTTGTTCCTCTCCTGAATGACGAGGAGGACGCGAAACGCGCTGCCTTGCAGAGCGCAATAGCCCCAGCCGGGATGGGACAGGCCTGCTGAAGGGCTGCCGTCACGGCGCCGCATGCGTCGGCAGTTGTGTGTGCTGGACTAGAACCACATCTCGGTTCTGCTTGAGTAAATGTGAAATGGCTCAGCTGTAGCCAGTGGAGATACTACAGATGGGAATGACAGGGGAATTTGGCTCATTGTTAAAGCATCTTCATGTAGAAACAATGTGGGGAAATTGAACTATGACCAGATCCCTTCGTTAAGGGCCAAACTGACTCTAAAATGAACCTTTCCAGGTTGGTGAAGTTACACAGGTGCGAAGTAGAGAGCATACAGAAGCCATCCTTGTTTGAGCTACTTGATCCAAAAAGAGCCATTCTGCACCTGAATCTCAAATGTAAGTTTATTTGCAAGGAGCATTATATATGTATCGATATATAGATATATAAATAAATTAGGGGTAGGCTCTAAGAGACCCTCTTCAAAGTTCCTTGTCATACTGGAAAGTTCAGATGGAACCAGAACTTGGTAGTGGAGCCATCATTTCTTTACTAGGTTCAAACTGGAATTAGAAACCTGAATTAACCAAGAGATGGAGGGACTCTTTGTTCCATAACGTGTCCTAAAAGCAAACCTAGTTTATCATCTTTCCAAGTCTCAAAGGCTTAAATCCTAATACTGAATTGTACTTGATAACTCTGACTTAAAGTTACTGATCTGAGGAAAGCTGTATTTAGTGGTGTGAAAACTTCAAAATGTGGAGATTTTCTTACTTGATTTGGAAAAGCTTTCCAAGATGAAGAGATTTATTCTGACTCTTTGAACTTTAAGCCCATAAGACTGGCACTTGAAATGATTTCATAATGTTTCTTCTCTAAATGTGTTGCCTCCTCCGCTGACAGTTCGAGTCAGCATTTGGAAGGATGAGCAAATCATAAAAATATTTTTTTTTTAAAAAAAAAGTATTATAAAAATGTATTTAATGTGTTTCAGAAATTTTCTCAAGGCATATACGTTGGGGCAGCGGGAAAGAGTATAATTCCCTGATTCTGTCCCTCTTAATTTTGGGCTTGTTTCTCTAGCCTAGTCCCAGCTGAGATCCTCTTCACCTTCTAGCTCTACTAAATCTTTTCTGCTTCCAAAAGTCACACACTTCTTTTCTTTCCCAGGATATAGCAACTGGCACTAAGCAGGCAATACAAAAGCACAGGGTGACACTAAAGCTGAGTTGATATGTTCTACATGCAACTGGCTATTGAAAACTGATAATTATTTTTTCCCCCTCCTTCATATTAACAATTTCACACTTCCCTTTGAAATGTAGGAGGCTTATGAAGTGCAAGAGCTACGTTGCAAGTGTGAGTTATTTGCAGTTTTACCCCTTCCAGGATGAAGTTGTCAACTACATCAATAAACCTCCAGAGCTATTTTTGGTATGCTCCACTGGGCTCGGTGCCTCCTGGGGGTTCCACTGCCTTCCCTGAGCTCCATGGCAGGTCCAGGCAAAATGTGCTAAGCAGCGGTGCCTGAGAAATATGTTGTGCCCTGGGAACAGTCATCCAGCATAATTCATTTAATATTCTGAAACTGTTTTTCTTGATACCAATGTAGTTTATCCAGACATTGAACATTTTCCGATCGGTGATCTTGCTAGCAAATTGAAGCTTGGTGAGGACATAAAAGCTGTCACGAGAAGAACTAAGCTGGTGATCTCTTGGCTTGGGTCCTTCTTCCCTCTTTTGATAACAAACATAGTCCTGGCATCCCTCCATTTCCAGATAGCTGAGTATCAAAAGTTGCTGCCCTTCTCAAAAAGCCTGACAAGTAAAGGGATTGGGTGTAGCTATCAGACACGGAGAGACTGAAGTGAGGCTCACAGGTTGTGATTTGGGCACATGAACAAGTGGCCTAATGTTAAAAAAAGAGAAAGAGAGAGAGAAAATAGTCATTTCTGCTGGATGGACCTAATCATTTAGTTGTTGCAAAGCATGTGACAAAGTTTCAGGCAACACAATTGCTGGAATCATTTCCTACCCGCTCTGCAGAGCAGCAATTAGCAGCACAGTGGCATTAACAAGACAGCTTTACACAAGCTTTCAAAGTGAAACATAAAGAATCCCTAAAAGACCAACTACTTGTAAAATGTGAGAGGGAAGCTCTAGGTCTGATTTTTCTAAGGTGAGGGCAAAGCTTTGTGCTCAGGTAGTGTAACCAACAGAGCCATCCACCACCCCTCTCAGATCCCCACACTTCTCTGGCTCTCCCAAGGAAGGTAAATAGTGGAGGGGTAATCTGCATTCTGCACTCGACCTTTATGTAGCCTTCCTTGCACAGGGATGGATGCTGCACGCCTGCGAGTGCCCTCTCATCCACATTTGCTGTAAACACCCAGAACACCTGTTTGCTCTGACTCACCCACTCCTCACGCAGACTCTCCCTTTTTTTGACAGTAGACCTCACTCAGGTAGTATGTGCTGTTAATATCCTTTCAGGACCATGTAATAACATGCCTTCTATCCAATTCCTAACATCCTTCAATCAGCTCAGCCAGTGGGCTAACTGCTTAAATCACTCCTGTGATTTATATAAGTGCAATTAATTTAAACTGCATCACTTTGGTGTTATGCTGGCGAAAATGCCCCGAGAGAGAGTACCTCACTGGTGAATCAGACCCTTCACTCTTAACAAACACACAAAAGAACAGATCCCGAGCCAGTGAAAATCTGCATGGCTCCATTCATTTCAACACACAAACTTAAACCAGCTCAGGGGCTGAATCACAGCTCATGTAACAGACTATTTAGATACAGACTAATGCCTCACATCCTGAAAGGCAAAGCTTTCCCAGAGTTGGCAGGGAATGGTGACTTCTCAGATGGAATCGAGCTGAGAGGGAAGCAGGACCACAAATGCATCTTTTTAAGAATGCATTGTGGATTTCTTCATTTCTCTGGGGTTGAGGAAAGCAGTGACTTCTTTTTCTGCAAGCACTGCTCTCCCATCTTTTCCTCCACCTCAGATGCAGAGCAGGTACCTGGGAAGTCTCTTTACTTGCCACTTTCCCTTTCCTCCTATATCCTGGGTGTGTTCCCTGCAGCCTGGAAATCCATGTGACACTTTTCACTAGCAGCCACCAGAGTTAGATGCTGAACAGTTGAATCTTTTCGATCAGCCCTTCAAGATGGCTAACTTTCTCTGCACTTGTTTTGGCATCCCACAGCTTGACAAAGCACTTTTGCATGTCTGAACAGAACCAGAGGGATTTTTATTTTTTTT
>VWZE01015222.1:616792-630023 GCA_013396675.1 Eubucco bourcierii
TTTTTCGTTTTTTAGCCCCCTTTTTTTTTTTTTTTTTTTTTTACAATAAACATTTTTAAGTAAGATTTCTGTGCTTTTGTTCTAATTGAAGAAAACTTCCATGTCTGGTTTGTCAAGGCTTCAGAATGTTAGGAAAATGCACATCTCTCTGTGTGGCGAGATGAAGGTAAAAGTGAGTTTCAGACACAGTTCCTTAGTTCACAAGTACTGGATTCTGTGCATCTCTGTGTGGCCAGATGAAGTTAAAAGTATCAGACACAGATGCTTAATTCACAAGTGCTGGATTCTGTGCATCTCTGTGTGGCCACATGAAGTTAAAGTGAGTTTCAGACACAGATCCTTAGCTCACAAGTACTGGATTCTGTGCATCTCTGTGTGGCCAGATGAAGTTAAAATGAGTTTCAGACACATATCCTTAGCTCACAAGTACTGGATTCTGTGCATGTCTGTGTGGCCAGATGAAGTTAAAGTGAGTTTCAGACACAGA
The DNA here is from genome assembly GCA_013396675.1 of Eubucco bourcierii. NCBI lineage: Eukaryota > Metazoa > Chordata > Aves > Piciformes > Ramphastidae > Eubucco > Eubucco bourcierii. Next base: position 617,280 of record VWZE01015222.1, read on the forward strand.
TCCTTAGCTCACAAGTACTGTATTCTGTGCATCTCTGTGTGGCCAGATAAAGTGAATTTCAGACACAGATCCTTAGTTCACAAGTACTGGATTCTGTGCCTCTCTCTGTGTGGCCAGATGAAGTTAAAGTGAATTTCAGTCACAGATCCTTAGTTCACAAGTACTGGATTCTGTGCATCTCTGTGTGGCCAGATGAAGGTTAAAGTATCAGACACAGATGCTTAATTCACAAGTGCTGGATTCTGTGCATCTCTGTGTGGCCAGATAAAGTGAATTTCAGACACAGATCCTTAGTTCACAAGTACTGGATTCTGTGTGTCTTTCTGTGTGGCCAGATGAAGGTAAAAGTATCGGACACAGATCCTTAGTTCACAAGTACTGGATTCTGTGCGTCTTTCTGTGTGGCCATATGAAGGTAAAAGTATCAGACACGGATCCTTAGTTCACAAATACTGGATTCTGTGCATCTCTCTGCATGGCTATATGAAGATAAAAGTGAGTTTCAGACACAGATTCTTAGTTCACAAGTTTTGGACTCTCTCTCTGCCTGGCCAGATGAAGTTAAAGTGAATTTCAGATACAGATCCTTAGTTCAGAAGTAATGGACTTTAGAAATAAATATATTCATTACATTTTTTAAACATTTAAAACCATGCAGAGCATTTTTCCAGAGTCCCTGCTCTAATCCACTATTGGTTTGGGTTTTTTAGCTGCTGACAGCGGTATGAGAGCATTGTGAAACAGATTTTATCAAAAACATTTAAAATAAACTTTCTTTTCTTGTATTTTAGCAGTTTAAAAGGATGCTATTAGAGCAACCTTACTCTAATAGTTTTCCTGAAATTGACATTAGGAAGTCTGGGACTGACCCAAGGTTCATTCAAGTCAGTGCAGCCTTACAGGAGCTCAGTAACATTTGCATGATGCTCTTTTAAAGTAGTAGTCAAACTGCAGTGTGATATATTTTATATGGCCATCTCAGAGAGATTAAAGACAATTTCATTAAATTATGTTACATATCAGTGCTGTCAAGTGAATGTACTATGGCTACATATCAGATAATCTATCACAGGAAAGAATTACTCAGTAATAAAAAGTAGAAATATTTTACTTCAGCTGATTTGACTAAGGACTCCCAAGATCTGAACTGCAGGAAAGCATTACACCACCAACAGAGCATGTCTGACCAGTACTGGCAAGTGCAAAACAACACTGGTTTCAACTGCTAGCAAAGTGCAGGGCTAGAAAACAGATAAGCACTCTAAAGACTGCAATGCTTCCATGGGGGTACCAGCAGGAGCAAATCCCAGCAAAGCCAAATTGCAAAAGAATAGCAAAACCAAAATTCCAACGGTTGGACAGGAAGGGTTCTGAAGGAGAAACACAGGATGCACATTTGAAAGAGTGCATTTCAGCAAGAGAGAGGACAGACCACACCTACCTGACACAGCCTCCAGCTGAGGCCTGCAGAGCAGTGCTTCAGCAGGGCTGCACTGGAGGAATATAGGTGATAGGAATGTGGCAGCAGCTATCTACAGGGAACATGATACCGAAAAAGCATCAACTCAAGTGAAGCTTTTTCTGTGCTCCAAACATCTTCTGACAAAATCTCAAGGTTGTAACAATGATTCCCTAGGACCTGTTAGATTTACTTTTGTTTCAGGAAATAGAGAGTTCAAGAAAGATAGGGTTAGTGGGAACATTTCAGAATGAACACTTGAAGGCATCAAACACCCTTGAAAAATTTCCTGTGGTTGCTGTATTGATTTGCACTTCCATGCCATTTGCTTTGAAGTTCTCAGGCTCCAGCAGCTCTTTGTGGAGCTTTCTCTTCTCAGCTCAAAGTTTAGTGGAGTATGAATAAAGCTCTGGCAGTCAACAGCTGTTTGTACTGTCAAAGTTCTAGGTTTGCTCTCCTGTGTCATGTCACAAAAGCTGTTCCATTGTTTTAATTCACACTTTAAATTCTCTACGCCCATAGTAAATGAAGTAGCATAAGAGGCTGACTTCTTGAATGAGTGGAAATGCTACTGTTGTCCTTAAGGGAAATCAGATGAAAACTTCATCAAAATACAGTATGCTAAACCAAACACAAGTGGAACTGGTCTGATTTGAAGATGACAATTAAGATATGCTACTTTGCATGCCTGTAACACCTGTACTCATAAAACACAAAGATGGGAAAGGCTAGAAGCTCTTCTGGCTCATCTATTTAATTGAAGCAGAGTGCTCCATCACAGATCCCTAGCTCTCTGTCCAGTTGCAGCATAAACTTCCCAGGCAGCTGAAATTCTCTGTTTTTCCTGTGAGACTGCTTTCTATCTGCTGCCAGAGCATTTCCCCCAAACATTTTCCCTTAACAGTTTTACCTCATTGCTCTGGAAATGCCCTTCTCTACCTACACAAGGTCCTTACTCGCGTGAATTACATCCTGTTCTGAGCTATTAGTGGATGACTCCTGTGGCTTTCTCAAAACATGAGGGAAAATCTCCCTCCATGGTGAATCTACCCTGCAAATCTCTTTCACCATTGGTGCATTCCTCACAACTCATCTCTCATTCTACACCCAAATAATCAACTGTTAAAATCTTTCTTGGGAAAACATGCTCCCTGCACTCTGAATAGCCTCATTACTCCTTTCTCACTTCAAGAGATATTTTACTTCTAGTTTTTTACTCCAGTGCTAAATGTAATTTTTTCAAGTGAAAGGTTAGGCTACCAAAAGGCCAGCCTCTCCTCTGAGGGCACCTGCATGATAGAAACCTATATATAACATGGGCTGAAGTTTCTATTCCTCTTCTCCCTTCCCCTCTCCAAACCTTTCCTCTCCGGATCTCTCCTCTCAGAACTGAACCTCTCCAAACTGAACCTCTCCAAACCCGTTCCCTTTCCCCTTTCCCCTTTCCCCTTTCCCCTTCCCTTCCCTTACCTTACCTTCCCCTTCCCCTTCCCTTCCCTTCCCCTTCCCCTTCCCCTTCCCTCTTCATTCTTCATTAATGTGTTGCTTAAAGGGAGAGACTTAGGGGAGGGAAGAAGTTCTACTTCTAAGATCTGCTAAGAAAGAGACCTTAGGGAAATGATTTAGGAAAGTCAAGTAAACTTTGGAGAGGTTACTCCAAACGCTCTAACTATTGACCTTTTAGATTATATGATTCCCCACTATTGACATGCCCATGAGGGCTAGGGCCTGTTCTGGCAATTCACTTTGACCTCCTGAGTGCAATTCCACTGTGGGAAGAAGAGCTGCACCACCACAGCACAAGTGCAGTTACAAGTCTAGCATGGGAGTTTCTCAAGGCTGAAGGAAATAATTCATTCAAACGTTGGTTTCCACTTTTTCTCTCCCTTTGCTTCCACCTGGGCACATTTTTCACCTCCAAGGCTTGAGAATGAAACAGTGTGTGTGTGAAATGAAGACAGAACAAGTATACACTCTGTGCTCTAACCACTGCAATTATCCTGCTGACTAATATGGACTGCAGAAAATCATCCTTTTCTCTCACCAAAGGGTTAAAATAAATGCCTCTCAGAATAAGGTACCGTGAAATCTGTCTTCTGTATTTTACTCTATTATTTGGATTATTATAGTTCCTGTTATCATTAAGCAAGCTCAAGGCCTATTACTCTAAGCTCCATAAAATCATATAAAAAAAGGAGCACCCTAAAGATCCTGTAATTTCAATTAAAAGAGGGCAACAAGAAATTTCATAATTCAATTCTGATGTCTTCTACTACATCTCATTTCCCTTGCCACAAAGAAAATCAATATTTCATCCTAAAATATTATTTTTATATTTGAATAAAACTTATTTCGATCCTGAAAATGACTTCTTTAGAAATAGTGGTGTGTACCAGCTGGTTTTGTCTCTTTCAAGAAGATGTTTTAAGAGTTAAAATACATAAACTGTAGTTCTGATTTACTGAAACATGAAGAGTGGGATGGGAGAAGCACATGCCAGCCTGCATGTGCTGTAATACCAAAGGCTGCAAGAAATAAGAACAGTGCAAGTGAAATCCAATTGAGGTGGGAAGGCAGCTTTGAATCATAGAATCACAGAATGATAGAATGGTAAGGTTGAGAGTGACCTCAAGGATCATCCAGTTCCAACCCCCTGCCATAGGCAGGGACACCTCCCACTAGCACAGGTCACTCAAGGCCTCCTCCAACCTGGCCTTGAACNTCCTGTAGCCCCCTTCAGATACTGGAAGGTTACTCTAAGGTCTCCTGGAAGCCTTCTCTTCTCCAGGCTGCAAAGCCCCAACTCTCTCAGCCTGTCCTCAGAGCAGAGCTGCTGCAGCCCTCTGATCATCCTCGTGGCCTCCTCTGGACCTGCTCCAACACTTCCATGTCCTTCCTGTGCTGGGGGCTCCAGAACTGCACACAGGACTCCAGATGGGGTATGAGGAGAGCAGAGGAAAGGGGCAGAATCCCCTCCCTTGCCCTTCTGGCCACACTGCTCTTGCTGCAGCCCAGGACTCGGTTGCTGTTTGGGCTGCACTCACACTGCTTTGAAGATCACAGAATTGCAGAACCACTGAATCACAGAACCACAGAATCAACCAGGTTGGAAGAGGCCTCCAAGTTCATCCAGTCCAATCTATCACCCAGCCCTATCCAATCAATAGACCACGGCACTGAGTGCCTCATCCAGGCTTTTCTTGAACATGCAACCCCTCTGCTCAAAGGAGGGTCAGTGAATAGTTTACCCCAGACTGTGTCCCATCATGTTTTGAGTATCGCCAAGACTGGAGACTTGCAATGCTCAGTACAAAGCCAACAATCCTATGAATATCAGCTCACATGTACATGGTCTCCATCATACAGAGCATGGTTGGGCTTGATGATCTCAGAGGTCTCTTCCAACCTCAACAGACTATGATTCTATATGTAGTAGCCTGCTCCCTGTAAGCTCAGAAGAACAACAGAGGTATATGCAAATGCCCTTTATAAAGGGTCTTTATAAAGAGAGACAAGCAGCTGACCAGCCTGCACATCCAAACATGCAAATCCTTTCACTGCAACACTACTTTGGGACATCTGCTTCAGAAAAACCCAGAGAGAGATCCCTCATTTTGCTGCTAGATTCATCCTTCCTGGCTTTGACTGGGATAGAGTTAACTTTCTTCCTAGTAGCTTGTACCATGCTGTGTTTTGGATGGAGTGTGAGAATAACGTTGCTAACACACTGATGTTTCAGTTGTTGCTAAGTAGTGCTTCTCTTAGCTAAGGATTTTTTAGTTTCCCATGCTCTGCCAGCAAGCAGGTGCACCAGAGGCTGGGAGGGAGCAGAGCCAGGGCAGCTGATCCCCACTAGCCAAGGGGATATTCCATACCACAGAACGTCATGCTCAGTGTATGAACTGGGGGGAGTTGGCTAGGAGCAGCAGATCACTGCTCAGCCATCACTCAGTTGCATTGTGCATCACTTGCCTCTGCTTGGGCTCTCTTTCTCTTGGCTGTGTTCCTTTTCATTACAAGCATTATTAATAATACCTCATAAGATAATTATTGTTGTTATATTTTACTTCAGTCTTGAAACTGTTCTCATCTCAATTTGTTAAGTTTTACTTTCCTTTTTTTTCTTCTCTCCTCTGATTCTCCCTCTCATTCCACCTGCATCTGGGAGGAGTGAGAGAGTGGCTGCATGGTGCTCAGTTGTTGGCTGGGTTTGAACCATGACACCATCTCTCCATTTAAAGAAGTGGGTGTAAATGCAAGCACAAGGGTGCTGTCTAGGACAGAGCCAAAGCAGGGTGTTTTCAAGTTGTTTGCCCATCCACTTAGCATAGGAAGGACTGAGGACATTACACAGACTTTCCTGGAAGTGTAGCTTTGTATTACCTGTACTATAAACCAGAGATTTTTTGCCTAGCAAGAAGATTACAGAAAACCATTCCTCACCTTGCTAAGCCTCCACAGAATCACAGAATCACAGAAACATGCAGGTGGGAAAAGCCCCTCAGGACCACCAAGTCCAACCTATAATCCTACTCTACAATATTCACCTTAAACCATATCCCCAAGCACCACATCCAAACCACCCTTAAACACACCCAGGGTGGGTGACTCCACCACCTCCCTGGGCAGTTCATTCCAGTCCCTGGCCACTCTCTCCATGAAAAACTTTTTCCTTATGTCCTACCCAGCCTCAGCTTGAGGCCATTCCCCCTTGTTCTTCCCTGTGAGAAGAGCCCAGCAGCAGCCTCTCCACAATGTCCCTTCAGATAGCTGTAGACATTCTCCTCACTTCACATGTTTCAGCCCCTTCTGCCTTGCACAGGAAACATCTCCTTCCCAGGTGTGGCTGGCAGGGGATCAGATTCAGGGGTTCAGTCAGGGGATCAAGGGTCTCTCCATGTTTGATCAGTGTGGGCAGTGCTCCTGACCTGGCTCTGTACAAATAATACATCTCACATGCTGGGTGAGCAAATGGCAGCAGCTCCAAACCAGCATCTTTTCCTATATTCTTCAAAGGCATGACCTGGGAACACAGGAGTGGAGTGGGTCCAGAGGGGGGCAATGAAACTGAGGAAGGGCCTAGAGGATAAATCTTATGAGGAGTGACTGAGGGAGCTGGGGATGGTTAGTTTGAAAAAGAGGAGGCTGAGGGCAGACCTCATTACTGTCTACAGCTATCTGAAGGGACATTGTGGAGAGGCTGCTGCTGGGCTCTGCTCACAGGTAATTGGAGACAGAACAAGGGGGAATGGCCTCAAGGTGAGGCTGGGGAGGTTTAGATTGGACATTAGGGAAAAAGTTTTTCACAGAGAGAGTGGTCAGGGACTGGAATGAGCTGCCCAGGGAGGTGGTGGAGTTACCAACCCTGGATATGTTTAAGGGTGGTTTGGATGTGGTGCTTGGGGCTATGCTTTGAGGTGAATCTTGCAGAGTAGAGTTATAGGTTGGACTTGGTGGTCCTGAGGTTTCTGTGATTCTGTGACAGGAGCTTGGTTTTACAAATGCCTCACAGGGAAGTGCCTACATCTCAATGAGTCCTCTGGGTTGCAGCTACAAGCATTGGGAATGAGAGCACAAAGTCACAGATGTCTGCTAAGTCATTAATAAGAAGCAGTTAAAGTTGCACTGCAATTAGCTCAGATTTTGCACATATCCCTAAACCGATGTAAATTCCTTTGAATGTAACCTGCCCCTCTCATGTGGGCTGGCAGATCACCCACAGCTGACAATGAATAAAGAGGCAGAAGAATGAAAACTGACAGTTATTTAGTAACTCCAGCAAAAATTGAATGAACACCAATCACCAACTTAAAGTAATAACATTATGCATAAAAGCCTAATATAAATCCCCACCCCCACAAAAGAAACATCATTAAATCTTTTTTCTTTTTTTTTTTAATCTCTTTTAATGCTATTAAGAAGATGTTTTGGAAGGCAGTTCCTCAAAATTTATAGAGAAGCACTCACTGTTCATCTGTAACACATGAAATCAGGCCAGGTTGCTGTGTCCTGGGGAAATTAAAAGAAGCAGCCTGTGACTCGTGATGGACATTTTGGTGGTGTTTGTGAAAGAGTTTGGCACCTCAGCCCAAACCCTGGCTAGTTCTGACTGGACAAGGCCCGTGCTCAGAAACAGTCAAACAGTTTTTGACAGCCCTGAATTCCTGACAGAAAATCACTTTTTTTTTTTTTTTTTTTTAAAAAGTGGGGGGTTTTTTTTCCCCTAAAAATGGCTTTCAGCTTCTAGATAATTTGAAGTTTTCCCATTCCTTTTCTCCGTCCCCACTTTTCCCACTATTGGCAGAGAAAAATAATCGCTTTTAACTAATTTTTTTTTCTTTTTTTTCCTTCCTATTGACCTCTCCTTACAGTTTACAAAACTGTTGCTGTAGGGTCTGCTTTGATGCTGACAGCAGAGAGCCATGACTGAGGGCTGCTTCCAGCCCAATATTTGGGTTCAAATATGTGAACTCAAGTGGTCTGTCTGTCTGTCCACATGGAACATACAAGTGTGTCACCCTGGCAGGACAATGTAGGTTCTGAGAACAAAGAGAAGGGTTAAAAAAACAAAAAAAGAGAGATCCTAAAGACCTCCATCCTTCTTAGGAAGACATGACAGTTAATAGATATTTACAAGCAATAAATATCAATTACAAATTACCTTCCAGGTCAGGCTTCTGTAACAGGAGAAACTCAGAAGTTCAGCACTGTTTAGTTTTGAGAATAAATTCTGATTCCAGCTAAGAGTGCAGCTGATAAATCAGTTATGTCTCCCTCCAGGAGATTTTGCTGATGGAACTGTGCAGCAAACCTTCCTATCACATATGCAATTCATACTGGCAAAATGTGCTTTGCTTGCAATGCTTCTCTTGGCTGCCTGAGCACAAGAGCAACGTGCAAGCCAGTGCAACTACAGCTAGACTTTAGCTTTTGTCAGTACAGAAGTGGCTGCAAGGGGAAAAAGAAACCAAAGCAAACCAAACCAAACACCTCAACACAACAGTGCTGGGCTCTCAGCAAAAGCTCCTGACACAATCCTGATCCGAGTCTCAGGACACTGCAACTCGCACACCCTCTTGCTCCCAGGATTGTGCCTGCAGTACAGCCCAGCCACTAATGCTTCAATGACAGGGTTTTGAGGCAACTTGTGGTGGGGGTTAGGGGTGGGGAAATCTATGCTTGGTGGCAGAAGAGCTGGAAACAGTCTTTCTCACAGAGGGACTAGAGCAAATATGCTGGAGTTAATCCGCTTGTTTTCATTTATTTTCTCCTTGCCTGTTTTCAGGGAGGATGAATAATGTCCATGTCTTGTAACACCTCGGTAATACTTCAGCAGGATTGCTGTGACCCTTCCCACTTGGACCAGAGCTGATTAGCTGCAGATTTCCATGTATGAAACTCAGCTGCCAAGCCAGGCTTGCAGAGGCTGTTGTGATTTCTGTGGAGGAATGCAGAATGATCATTGCTGTTGCTCTTTGAAGGGGAAATTAATAAGATGATGGAAGTGGAGAACTGAACTGAAATGTATTTCTTTAATTACTTCTGCCTTAGCTTTTGCAAATAGCTACACGTGCATGGACTATGCTGAGCTGGGAGTGTTGCATTTGGGGTTTAGCCATTTGAACTTCTCATCTGCTTATGCCAAAGATGAACCTTTCCAGGTGATTTAAAGTGTAGACTCCTTAACTGATGCGAATGGCAGCCTTCCTGTTTTAAATTCCAAGCTGTAAAAGGAGAGTTGCATTGTCAATCAGCCAGCAAATGGTGCTGCACTGGCCCTTCTAGAAAAACAAACAATGGGTAATAAATGACTTTATGGTGGGGTTGAATTTAAAACAACAACAACAAAAAATCCTTATCAGTGCAACATGTTTTCTGGTCCACTAAAACTCTTCTGTTTTAATCTGTTCCAGCTATGTTACATTTGCCATTTTCTTAATTAAAACAAGCCCTTCTAAACATCTATATATGCATGTGAGCATCCAGATGTGGGGTTGTATATACAAACACACACACAGAAGCATTTTCTGCGCTCAAGTAGAGAAAGAATCAGAGTAAAGTGACACTCTAAATGATAATATTTTTTTTTTGAGCTGTGTGATTAATGTGTGGCACATTCCCATCCTCCTCTCGATTCTAAAATCCTGATTTTCCTTCAAACAACTGCAGTCAGCCTCTTATTCCTATAGTTATCCAGAAAAAACAGAGCTTTGACAGTAATAAGTGTAACCAATGCACTTGCAGTCACCTTCCAGCAGCCAGACAATATTCAGCAAAGGCAAACAAGTCTCAGAGATATGCAGCTCAAGGCAGTGTATTGGCACCGCTTCACTCAGGAAGGTTTCAATGGGGGCAGTCCTCAAGGAGATGATAAATGTTAGCAGAGGAACCAGTTCTCTGGCTGACCAAAGCATGGGAACAAAGTGTGGGAGAACGTCATGGTGAAGATCTTCACTATTTATTGAGTGGAATTTTGCTTTGGTGCTGCAGCAGCAGAGTCAAAGCAAAACAAAAGACAAAGCAAACTGCTCAACAGTTAAAAATCCAGTGCAGGAGTTGCACTGCATCTCAGGGGCCTTTCAAAGCCAACAGGTACACCTGAAACCTCAGAGTGTAAGGAGCCTCTTGGATCCTACTGGATTACCTTTTTGTAAGCTACTGAAAAATATCACTGTGAGTGGCACCTGAGAAAATTTCTGAGATCCCCAACACTGGGTGGGTGGGGGGAAAATTGTTTCCACCTTTTCTTTCCATTCAGTTGGTCCTTTTCAGACAAATGAACCAGGCACAATGAACCAGGCCATTGGCTGGCTTCCAGATGGAGCTGATATGCTGCAGGGTAGCTAACATAGAGCAGGGTACCCAGCACACCAAAGAGCATTTACTCTGGCACTATTAATTTTCTCAGACAGCAGGTCCTCCTGCAGTTTTTAACACCTGTAAATGAGTCTCAAGCACATCATTCCCATTCTGGTCAGGAAATATTCTTTTATGTTTATGGAATGCAGGCAGCTCGTGTCCTTTACTCAGACTTTCCCCTGAGACTTCAATGGTAGCACTGGAATGTAATGTTCCTGTCCAGGTTTGCCACTCACCTGCATGATCCTTTTTTATTCCAGCAGAAATTAAATTGGGACACAAATGAAGTTTTTGGTTTGGATTTCTCCTGTACATTCAGCAATCCTATCCCAGCAAAATAAGGAGCCTGGTATCTTCCTGTGCACACGAAGCTGTCCCTTGTGTGTGAAATCTGATGCATTCAGGAAACACAGGTCTTAGCAGGTGTGAGCAACCCAGTCGTGCAGAGCACTCACAGCATCACATCAGACCTCTTGCATAAATGCAGGTTCTCGATCTACTCTCAAGCGAGAAGTCACATTCAGCTCTGAGGTTCCACATTTTCTATACATCCAGGGGCCTCTGGAATATCAAGGAGAATATAATAATGCTACTCCTACACAGCTGCTCTGGAAAAGGGGAATGTGTCTGTGCCAGGCAGCGCAGCAGAGAATTTCGCCTTTTAAGAGAGACGAGGGTGGGAGATAAAAGTCTACCTACGTATGCAAAGGGTACACAGCACAAGCCTCCTTCCTCCACACCTCAGCTCAGGAGCTGGGGATTATAACCTTTCACCTTGTATGGCACACATTCAGAGCTCAGCTCCCAAGCCCAGAGCTAGCTTTGTGCTGGAATTTTCGGAGTGCCTGGTTCCAGTGAATAGACACAGTCTTCTCTTTTTTGGCTCCCCGCTGAGCAGTGCCTGCAGAATATGTCAGACAAATGCTGGGAAGGTCAGGGGGCAATGGTTACCAGGAAAGTTGGTTCTCGTGGCTCTATCCTCAGGATAGGGTGGATGTCCCAAAGTCCTCGGAGCACATCTGGTTACATTCTCACTGCATGTCAGGGAAAAACGTTGGTGAGCAACTTTGCTTTCCTGTGGAGAGAAACTCAGACTCACTAGCAAGGTGCATTTCAGTGGTCTCCTGTCCTACAGTAAGAGACAACCAACACTGTAGAGTGTGGATTTGCCCAGTTGGAGCTATTATCTCCCATATTGTTATATATCCTCTCCACAGACCAAAGGCCAAACCTGCTTCTGTCAAGAAAGTGCTTCCCCAAGGCAGTGTGGAAGTTATGCTGTTTGCAACAACTTGCATGCATGTCAGAGAAAGAAGAAGACCTCAGGAGACCTCTGCTTCTCCTTGTGGTCTGTCCTTCAGCGTGCTCCATTCCACAGGTAGCTGTCATGCTGCAAAGCTTATATGAAAAACTCACAGGAGAGCAGAGCTGATCAGATTCACATCTGGTGGTGCAATGGCAGAAGATTGTCACTCCAGTACATCTATTTTAGATAGAGATAGGACTTCAGAAGCTTCCAGGACAAAAGCCCTCTTGGATGCTGCCCTGTTTAAAATCTGGCCTTCATAAGCTGACTTGAGTAGCAAGTTTGGAAAGTGCCATTAAGAAGATCATGCTATAAATTGAGATGCAAGCCCCTAGCAGGTAAATTGCATGCTTAACTCTGTCTCCCTGCACCATGCCTAGACCTCTTTACTATGAGTCACTGTCCATGCTCCTCTCTCCACTTTTTACACCTGGATGCTTTGCAGACTGACGGTTAGACCACTTGGAGGTGGAAAGCTGGTCCAAATCCTACCAGGTGGGATGGTTCCCAAACCAGGAAGTGCCTGGGGCTAATCAGACGGGAACATTCACAGCAGGGCATGACTCAGTACAAGAGGATGACTTCAGTCTAAAGCCCTGTGAATGTTGTCTCACACCTTCTTACCTTTTATTGCAGGCAGTTCCAAAGATACCCTCAAAATACCTTAAACAGATCCTATTATCCATAGATATTGAACATAAACCTGAGAGCATGGCCAAACACTGCCACTGGAGCAGGTTGTTCAGAGAGGTTGTGGAATCTCCATCCTTGGAGACATCCAAAACCCAATTTAATACAGTCCCGGGCCAACTGCTCAAGCCTACCATGCATAAGCAGGGGAGGTTGAATAAAACAGTCTCCAGTTGTGTCTTCCAACCACAAGAATTCTGCAATTGTAAAGTTAATTTAAAAAAAAAAAAAAAAAAGAAAGAAAAAGAAAAAGAAAAGAAAAAAGAAAAGAAAAGAAAAAGGAAAAGGAAAAAGAAAAGGAAAAAGAAAAAGAAAAAGAAAAAGAAAAAGAAAAAGAAAAAGAAAAAGAAAAAGAAAAAGAAAAAGAAAAAGAAAAAGAAAAAGAAAAGGAAAAAGAAAAAGAAAAAGAAAAGGAAAAAGAAAAAGAAAA
>VWZE01015222.1:631740-660923 GCA_013396675.1 Eubucco bourcierii
TTTTTGGTTGATATTTGCTATGTTTGTTAATGGCAGATCCTCCAGATTGTGGGGGGGAAAAAAAATCATATGAGTAGGTAAAATTACTAAGTAAGAATTTGGAATAGACAGCAAACTGGATGTTGAAATACAGGCTTCTCTAATTAAAAATATATTCCCATGACTTTTTATTTAGGGTTGCTATGTCTTTACAAGAAAAACCTTCAAAAGAGAGGAATAAAGTTTCTTTTCATGATTTGGACAAATCAGACAAATTGACCATTAATTTTCCCCTTTTAATTGGTTACAGAATCTATTTAAACCTGTTGCAATGGAGCAGTATGTGGGTTTCCCAACAGCAAGAAATCCCAGTTCCTTCATCTGTTGATTTACAAATTCGCCACATGCATTGTTTGTTGATTCAGCTCTTGCCTCTCATGAGCAGAGCTTCGTCAATCCAAGTGGAAATTATTTACCATCAAAATGAATTTGAGTATTTACAATGAATTAGTGCTTATTCTTCCTGGGGCATGCAAAGCACAGCAAGGTCTACACTGCCGATTTACAGTAAACTCTGAGTTGGGCTTTGCTCTGCTTTGGTGCTCAGATACAGGGCTAGATACAGTCATAATGTCAACAGTTGATGCTGACCATGGTGAGGACTTTCCATAGTGTGACTTCCAGTGGCCAGCAGGGCAAGGGAGGGGATTCTACCCCTTTACTCTGCTCTCCTCAGACCCCACCTGGAGTCCTGTGTGCAGTTCTGGAGCCCCCAGCACAGGAAGGACATGGAACTGTTGGAGCAGGTTCAGAGGAGGCCACCAAGATGCTCAGAGGGTTGCAGCAGCTCTGCTGTGAGGACAGACTGAGAGAGTTGGGGCTCTGCAGCCTGGAGAAGGCTTCCAGGATGCCTTAGAGTGGCCTTCCAATATCTGAAGGGGGCTTACAGGAAGGTTGGGGAGGGACTATTGACAAGGGCTTGGAATGACAGGACAAGAGGCAATGGGTTTGAACTGGCAGAGGTAAGATTTAGACTGGATGTGACCTGTCCTAGTGGGAGGTGTCCCTGCCTATGGCAGGGGATTGGAACTAGATGATCCTTGAGATCTCTTCCAACCTTACCATTCTATGATCCTATGTTATTCTATGATTCATGTCATAAAAATGGTGCTGGAGGAATAAGAAGGATGAGAAAAGTTTCTCACCCTTGTATTACTCCTTTCCCTGGGCCATCACTTCCCAAAAAAGCCAGAACTCAAATATTTTGCAGACCAAGGTGCCTTTTAACCTGAAAAAGCTGGTTGTAGGATTTGTCATATTCAAAGTTTTCTCATAATCTTCTATTGCTGAAGCAGGAAAAAATGACTCTTCATAATAAAATGATTGCACATAACCACCTGATATATACATTTTCTTTCATTCCAGTTCACCCCAATGTGTTTTTCAAATTCAGATAGCCTGACATTTATATTAAACCTAAGAGGTCACTGGATCCAGTTCTGCAAAGCAAGACATCAGAGTTTAGAGTCCCACTGATCATTTCTGTCTCTCAAGAACAGGCTCTGGATGAATTAGCACAGCTATTAATCATAATAATACTTCTACATCTTGGTTCTGAGATTCTTGAGATGTTTTCCAGAAACAGCAAACTGGCATGATACTAGCCAAAAAAACATTAAAGCATGGATCTTAAGTCTCCAGTGAATCCTTCAGAAACTGGATAGCTCTCACAGCATAATATTTCTGACAGGAAATATACACTTGAGATGTTTTAAGCCCAAAATGTCACATACAGAACGAAGCTTAAGCCTGAGAATGGCCTCCCCTGTTTCCGAGATCATAACATGAGCATTATAATTAAGAGGATAAAATGCCACTTCCCTGTTTCCCATAGCCTTCTCCAAACGAAATGTGAGTCACCTTGCAAGTTTCATCTAAGTCTAATGGAACAATTTCAGCCCATCCTGGACAACCCTCCTGCCCAATTCCCTCACACAGGTTGTTTCTGCTAGCTTGGGTTTTGTATCTGCCTCTGCCCAGCCGCCGGTGGCAGGCTCTAGTGGTAAGGCAAATGCTTTGCCGCTGTTTTTCCCCTTAGAATTACAGATCAGCAAAGAAGTAGCTTAAAACATTTCCACTGGAGAAAAATGTGATGAAGTTGTTAAAGGTTCAGCAGCCTTGAAACACTAGCAGGCTATTGGCATGAGGATCGTTCCCAGACATGATCTCTCCTTTGGAACCTGTAGTCGAAGTTTGCAATATTTGTTCGCTTCGTGCCTCCTGAGTGTAGCCTGTCTCTCTGGCTGCTTTTCTTCCTTTCTTTATCTGAAGCTGGCATTTTTTCCACTCCCAATAATTAAGCTGTCTCGATGCTAGAGACATGCCTATTTTATCACATGTACGTCTCGTACACAGTTGAAAAAGGAGATCTCCAAGGGAGAAGGCGGCTGGCGTCTCTGCTCTTGAAACGGTTTCAATCTGGCCTGAATACTTTGCCTGCGGTGCTGCAACCCACAAGGGGGTCTTAACCTCTGAAACCTGCTGACTCAAGAGTAATTGGCCAGCATGATGCCACTGTGACCATCAAGTGGAACAAATAAAATTACCCACCATTTCAGTGCCGTGATTGTCCTCTCCCGCTGCGTGATTCCATCAATCCCCCGAAGGACTGACCTGCTTATAATAAACAAATTGTTTTCTGGGCTCCTTTTCCATTGCCTGTAGGGGAGTTAGAAGAAGACAGAACCAAGCTGTGTTAACTATATTTAGTGGTCTTTTTTTCCTCTTTTCTTTTTTTTTCCTCCCTTAAATTGCATCAGCTGGTGCGGATGACTAGATACAGTGTGATCTTTTAAAACTGTATCCTCGAGAAGCAAACAATTAGAGACAACAGCATCTTTACAAGCAAGCTCAAGTTTACACAGCAACGAGAAAGTTATAAATTCAAAGAATTCAAGAGGATTACACACATCCAAGTTGGATGACTTCATTCCCTTTCCTGAGCAAGGCAGCTTAAAAGCAGAGATTCTCTTACTCTATACACAATTTAGTAATTTGTTTGCACAAAAGCAAGCTGTTTACACCAAGGGACGTGGCTATATAAAGGTCACTGCCAAAGATTACTACCTCCTGTAACAGTGTAAGCCCCAGATATCTCCCATGATTGCAGTGGGTTTCTTTAGATGCACATCAGTGTAACTGAGAACTGAATTTGGCTTTCCACTCCTGTCTAGGAAAAGCTCACTAAGGATAAGAACAGAAGACCTGGAGGGAAGGTGGGCTAGAGGAGAAGGAAACAGTTCTTACTGCCTTGGTTTTCCTTCTTTATGACCAGATAACAGCCCCCTCCCAATATCTGGATTAATGCAGAGGAGATAGTATGGCCTGGTAAACACATCAGCAGGCCAAGTAGTGTGAAACTTCATTTTAGTGTTTTCAGTAACTGCCTGAGCTGATAATAGCCCTGAGGTGGCCACAATTGAGTGCAGAAGTGCAGAGTTAGTCCCAGTCCCATAAAGTTTTGTCCTAACACTGTGTGAAACTGCAGTTGGTTTGAGTTTCCAGCCTTCACTTGAATAAGCTGCTCTTGGAGGATGCGGAGGTATGCGGACAGGGTTTTGGGAAAGCAGGTAGAGGAGCCCGATGGCTTTTGCAGAACTGTTGAGCACATTGTTCAAACAAGGTCTTGAAAAGCAGAGAAAAAAAAAATCTTCTTTTTCCTGCAGTTTTTTTTTTTTCACTTGTGATGTGCGATTATATCACTGCTAGATCACTTCTTGTAGCTTGTTGAGGTATTTTGAGGGATGTTCTCTACACATTTTCAGTTTTCTTTCTGAGTTTCACAACCACTTCAGCAAAAACATTTTAAAAACCAGCAAGAGTGCTTATCTGGTCCTCTCCACCCAAAGTAATCTCTCAGCCTGAACAGACCATTTAATCTGGAACAGTTCTTGTAAATTAGAAGGAGTCTGGCCTCTGTTTCAAATTTAGCATGCATCATTCAGTTCATTTTATTTCCCAGCAAATAAGGGGGAGATCAAACATGCAATGCTTCTATCACACACAAGTCTTATCTGCGTGCAGCTTCTTTCTCCCTAGATCACCTTTCACTGCTGCAAACCTTTTTATGTCAGGCAAAGCACAGAGTAAGAACAGAGAAACTTGCATTTGGGACCCTAACACTGCCAAGATGGGAAGGACATAAGAGTTGTGCTTTTTTTACAGTCTGCTTCCCTCATTTACACTTTGTTACATCACTTCTCCTAGCAGTTCCAGATCACCCTCTCAAGTGGTTTGTAGCCACACCTATAAAGCACCTTTCTCTACATCTCTGCTCTAACGGAGTGACAAGCATTGACTGGTGCATCTCCTTGACTTATATATGAGGTATCCCTCTTAGTCAGCCTGTATGGCAGGCAGATAAATTATGGGATACAATAATTCCATTTTCTTAGACAGACCCTCAGAAAACTGGTCACCAGTGCTGTGAGACATTCGATTCCAAGTGCAGGGTTCTTTGGAGTTTGACTGATGCGGTGCCTTAGGAAAGCCTCTTGGACCTTAGGGCTAGTATCCACTTGAGTGGATCACAACCAAAATTGTTCAGCACCCATGCATCTGTAACTTACCCTGTTATGGAGCAATCTATCAGCCCAAGCCCTCATGTGTGAAAAATGTCCCAAATATTTTCATAGCCAGAAGGCAGATCATGCATTTGCCATGACACACACCCAGTGTGCAGATCATGTGCTGCACACACAGGCTAGTGTTGGTCACAGAGCCTCTTTAACTCTCTGCTCCAGAGGGTTGGGAGGGTTGTCACCTATACCAAAAGGCACCCATAGCCTGCAACTGCAGGTACAAACGTGAAGCATATCAATGCGCTAAGACCTCCTCCCAACTCAGCCTTGTGTGAAACTGGAAGCTGATGGTGCAAGCAGAGCAGAGAAGATCAATTTCCTTTTCTCAGAGGCCTGTGGTGGGGCTGGTGTCTGGGTAGCAGCACCTTGTTAAGTATCCTTGAACAGGGGACATTTTTCCTTTGCTCCTATAGTTTTCTCTTTAACTTGATTGTTTTAGCTCAGTCTTTTAATGAGCATTGCTGATCCCAAGACCATTTGGCCAGTCTTAAGCAAGCAGCCCAGTAAGCTGATGCTTGAGCAGCAGCAAGAGCAGCAGGACACTGGCCCCTGTCAGGCTGAGGTCCCCGAGCAGGAGCAGTTGGCTTAGACAGAGGCAGGTTTGTTGAAATTCAGGAGAGAAGACATTTGCACAGTTGGATTGAATGCCTTAGGACCTATGAAAGGCTGTAGGCTTGAATAGGAAGAGAGAGAAAACAGATCTCAAGAATGAAGAATAATCTCTGGCAGATAGCTCTGCCTCTCTGCGAAACATAATCCCCAGCTCCTCTGGCAAGGAGATAGATCATTATACCATAATGACAAGCATTAGTCGCAGGTCTGAGCTTTTCAAAGAAACTAAGTTTAAAAATAGACTTCCTCAACCTTAAGGCCTGGAAGCTTGTGGAGACATTAAGCTTCGTCTGCAGCTCCTTGCTTTACTCCTACATTTTCCCATCTGCAAACAACTGCTGCAAATGACTGCCTAAGACAGACCTGGGCTTTATAGTTCTCAGTGAAGCAATATGTCACCTCTATTTATACTACTGTGATCTTATTAAAGAAGGAAATCCTGTCGGTAGTAATCCCAAATTCCTTCAGTTATCATAAATTAAAGCTC
This sequence comes from Eubucco bourcierii, assembly GCA_013396675.1. Lineage (NCBI taxonomy): Eukaryota > Metazoa > Chordata > Aves > Piciformes > Ramphastidae > Eubucco > Eubucco bourcierii. The sequence goes on from VWZE01015222.1 coordinate 637,459, forward strand.
CCCACTTCTCTCTTCCAACCTGGCTTTGCGTTTTGCTTCACTGTGCCTATTTGTACATGCTTCTCAGGCCCTTTGTTGTGCTTTTCAGTGCAACCCTAATGGCAACTGACCACAGAAGCTTTCTAAATGTTAGTTAGTAGCTACAGAGACATAAACTCACAAAAGCCTTGACTAACTCTTGCTGATAAACATATCCCTGATTGGCTTAAGTCATAGGAAGTTCATTTTTGTGCCTGTAGCATTCAAATGGCATCTGGAAGCTCTGTGGATCACCACATGGCTTTGCTGCAGGGTTCATTGTGGACTTGGCAAACACAAATGTAAACTCCCTACGCCTATCTATCCCTTTCTCTGAGGAGATGACAGCGTTTAGACTCTCCCCACCTTCTCTAAAGGGGAATTGGCAGCCTCCAGTCACAAAGACAGGCAGAGTTTACTCAAAGTTCCAGGTAGATGTTAGGAGACAATGATCAATATCATACACCTAGGACAGGCTTCTAATAGTTTGCATTGCAAACTATTTGCAGTTTTCTTCAATTTCTGTATCTCTGACTGGACTCCTATTGGTTTTGTTTTGTTTTTTTTTTAAGGTCAGTGGTTTTTGTCATGTTTTTGCAAGACAGCCAAAGCAGTAGTAATAACAAATACATTAACTCTGCTTCTTCAACCAGTCCAGATTGTGAGAGAATTTGTTTGGTTTTGTTTTGTTTTTTTCAAACACAGTTAAGTTTTCCTTAGAGGTTTTGACTTTCTTTGGGAATAATCAAAGATGCAGATTCTAAGAGAGAGAAGTTGTCAAATGACAGGGATTTCTTCTGCAGATCTCATGGTCATAGAACATAAAGTGGTTTCAGGAACTGCAGACCATAGAAATTGTCCTTCTATATTTTGATCCACTCTGAGTAGTTCTTATAACTCAACAGCAAGTTTAAGAGCAACAGAAGTGGACTAAAAATCCTAATGATTACTGTGATAAGAGAATGAGGAGGTCAGCTACAGGCATTGCCCTTGTCCATAGTCCTTGTCACAGCAAGTGATTTGTGGGCCAAAAGCCATGACATTGAAAACTCCCTGCCAATGCAACCTGGGGAAAGGAGGCAAAGGATGTTGATGCCAAACCAGCGCATTGGTTTGGTGCTGTCTGAGGACCACAAGCCATGCAAGCACCTGGAAACTGTTATTAGCACACTCATTCACCTGTCTCTAGCCATGGCCAGTCTCTAAACACTTCAAAGGAGTGCAAACAAATAAACAAGCTAGAGGCCAAGGTGTACATCAAGGGAGAAAAGGAAGTGGGAATTCCTTCCTGGCCAATATAAATATCTTATAAAACAAATGATCAACAAACAGAGATGACACATCCTTTAGGGAATACCAATAAATCACCTACTCACAAGCTTTCACTTTTACATCCTGAATTGTCTTTCCTCTTTCTCTTAACAATATTGTAGCCTTTTCTATTCATAACCTGTTTGGAAGAAGCCCCTAAATACTCATAAAACTCTGAAACCCAGGCTCCAGCTGCAGCACTGGGCAGTAATGCAGCTTATGGCAGTAATGCAGCTTATGGTTAGAAAAAAGCCTGTAGGTAAATCATACCATTTGTCCAGCATGTGTAAACCAGGAGATGTAGGAAAGTTAAGAACTCACAGTCCTCCCCACAGTGTAAGACTCCTTTGCAGCATCCATCCCCAGAACATCTCCAAGTGCATGGGAAAGGTGCTGCCAGGGGAATGCAAAAACCTTAACTGAAATGGTTACAGCCTTTTGGACCTGGGTGAATTTCAGCTCCTATCTTGACTAGGTTCAGAAAACAGTCCAGACATTACTCAGCTCAGCTTCAGTGCACGCTTGGGAGATATGGAAGTGAGGCTGCTTTACATCTTCCACCCCAGGCAGTTGTGAAGACACCCAAGACGATATGCACAAGTGTTATGTCACTGTTAGAAGGGTCACTGTTAAGTCCATCTCATGTGCATGCCTTTTTTCTCACAGAACCTTCATGCTTCGTGTGTTTGGGGATTTTGTTTGCTTTTTTGTTGTTGCTATGTTGGGATTTTGAGGGGGAGTTGTTGGTTTTGTTGTTTTTTGGGTTTTTTTTTTCACCCAGTGATTTATCTTTGACTTGTAAATGCTTTAATGTGGAACCAGTGATACTGCAGCAGAGCTCCTGTTATCAGTTTTGGTGATAGCAGCAATTCTTGACTAATAACCCTTAAGTAAAACACTGATATGCAGCTGCTGTGATTGCAAACCTGGGATAATAGAAGTGCAATCGTTTTACAAATTAATATTGCAGAAGTGAGGGAAGAGAGAGGCTGTTAAAGGGACACACTTTAATCAGAAGGAAATTCTTTAAGTGTTTCTGACTGACTAAAGAACTATAAAATATTTGACAAAGCCCAATATTGCATAGACAGTGTAAAATACCATATGTAGAAGAAATATTCTCTCTCTGTACGCAGGGTGAAATGAAATATTTCCTATCCTGTGTAATTTTTTAACGAGACCAAGACAAAACACATCCCAACAGACAGCTATATTTGAGGTTGTTGAGGTCTCCAAGTCTGGAAGATGCAACATGGTATCTCAGAAAGCAGTCTGTAGATGTCATAAACAAAGATTAAATGTGAATTAAACACACTTCTGCTCAGCCAGCCAGTGACAGTGCTTCTCCTCAAGGCTACTCCAGGAGTTACTACTTAACGGTCCCCAGTAGCAGACTACAAATCTTGCTGGGCATATAAAGAGGTGGGCTCAGCAGTGAAGATCTTGAAGCATGAGTTTAGACATGAAATAAAAGGAGATTATGAGAAGGTAGAGAGGGAGGTGGTAAGAAGTCTGACCAGTCACTCACCTCTAACACCTACACATCTCACTAACCCAGCCGCAGCCTTTTGTATGTTTGGGGTGCTTCAGAGCGGTTACATTGCTGGGAAGAAGTTCCATATTTTCAGCAACTGTACCAGTGGACTCTCAAAATGCAAACCCACCAATGGCCTATTACCTAATACATGAGGCCAAGGAAACATGATGATTGTAATGTTCATTCTGCTTATCAAAACTGTCACTAAATCCGCTTTATAGAATGTACAGTGGCTTCAGTAACTGACATGAAAGGCGTCTTTAGATTTTGATCCATTCATTCTGGTGCACTTGTTTCCACAGACACATCCTTTCCTGTATGAGAAATGCAGCCTGATCCCTGTCTGGAGCATTCCAGACAATAAAGCAATCAACTAAAATATAGTTTGATACTACAGTGTGATGATAGCCTTCCAGGAATGGAAGTGGTCTCTGCTTCCTTTGTCTTACAGCTGGACACTTCATACAACAGCCAGACGGATGGAGCCAATGGCACTGGAGTCAATCCACATCTTCGGTCAGAGGGGGAAAAGATACCACTGACACTATTTGCACAAGGATAATTTGGCAAATGCTTGCCCATAAGATGGAAGGACCTTCCAAACCTTGCTTTCAAACACTGGTGTTCCTTACTGTGAAGGCTCTCTTGCAGTTCACTAATAGCAATATTCTTAGTTGGTCAAGTCCATACGAAATTATCAGTGTAGCTGCTTGCCCGTGGTGGAAATCTCAGGGCAGATGTGCATTTGAGATTAATTTATTCTGTTTTGTTGCCTTGGAAGAGACAGTGGTAGCATATCACCTTGCTGTAGTAAGAGAACATAGACATGGGAAAGTCATCCAGTTTCTCTCACTAGGAGTGCAGACTTTGCCCTCTGCAGCGTGTTCCCTAGTGCTTTGGTCAGGCTATTTTTAAATGGCCTAAGTGATGAGAATTTCTGCAGAGCAGAGTTCACAGGCAGGTCTCTTTCCTCTGACAAAGCTTTGGACAGATAAAGAATAATAATTTAATGTACTAAGCTTTATCTCTTTCATCCACCTCAGGGTGTCCTCGGGGTGTCAAGTAGACTTCATAAAGCAATTCCTTGTACCAGTCAAGCTCAGCAAAATTTTTGAGAAATCAGAAAAGAAAAACCAACACTAGAAGAAAAGACAGGGAAGGATAAAAGCCCTCAGAAATGCACACAGTTCAGGAAATACAAGGGTCTTACAGTGAAGATTGTTGTAGTAAACACTCTCAGCATAACCTGCAGTTCTACAATTCAATCTCTTTTGGGTGGTCAGCAGCAAAAAGACAAAGAGCAATGGCTACAACTTGGAACTGAGAAGGTTTAACCTCAACATGAGGAGAAACTTCTTTACAGTGGGGATGACAGAGCCCTGGAGCAGGCTGCTCAGATAGGCTGTGGAGTCTCCTTCTCTGGAGACTTTCAAAAGCCTCCTGGGTGTGTTCCTGAGTGAAGAACCCTGCGGGATCCTGCCTTGGCAGGGGGCTTGGACTTAGTGATCTCTAGAGGTCCCTTCCAACCTCTAAAGTTCTGTGATTCTGTGATTCTATAATGATCCCTGCAGATATTTAAAAGCTCTCTAGATGTGGCATGGAGAGACATGGTCTGGCAGCAGACTTGGTAGTGTTGGGTTGATGGTTGGACTCAATAATCTTAAAGGTCTTTTCCAGCCTAAACAACTCTATAATTCTAGGCTTTAGTGACAAATTCTGTGAAGTTTAATTGTCAGTGCTTAGCAGGAAATGCAAAGCTCTGAAAGCATTCTCAGTATCTCACAAACCCAGATGTATACTGAGGAAAGTTTTAAAGGTCCATTTTTCTGATCAAGGTTGTTGAGGTAACAAAAAGGGGGAAAAAAAAAAAAGAGATGTAATTTCACTTTGCTCATTTGCATTAAAATCTATAAACTCAGTGCTGCAATTTTAATTACATCTTCCTTCTGTATCCTCTGTACCTGTATTCTGTGAATCCTGATTCACTGATAGCTGCAGTCATTTTCTGGTAATATTAAATGTGAGGAATGGAACCAAAAGCTTCACTATCACCAAACTCAAACAAATGTCTTCAGGAAAAAGCATTAACCAAAAGCTGAGTCAAGTGCCTGTCTTTTCCATCCATGTTTATCAATACTAAAACCCTACTGGTTGCTACTTGCACCAGAAGACTATTGCAACTTCTGTAGGGGGGAAAAAAAGTGTTATATTTCTTTTTGACAGAGCCATTAAGGAACTCTGTAATGTTTCAATCTGTGGTCAGTGCTGTGTTTTGCTTGGCTCACTAAACCCTCAGCCTCAGCTGGCATTTTCTAAATTAACAGCACATTCACTCCCCACATTAAGACAGTCAGACAAATGGTTCAGCCTAAACTAAGGAGTTTGACACTCATGTGCTTCAGCAAAGCTGAACAGCATCTCATGACGCTTACATGATTGGATGATATCATAATCATATGATAAAAAGCCATTAAGCCAGGACTAAAATCTAAAACATAGGTCATTTACATAGCTGTAAAAAAGGTTACCCATTTCAGAGTAAAAAGAAAAAAAAAAAAAAGAAAAAAAAAAAAAAAAGAAAGAATAAAAAAAGAAACAAAAAAGACTTCTGACACCAGGGAACATCTGGCTAATATTTACATCCCCTGTTTAATTTGGATGCTTCAGTTTAGTTTTCAAGATGGCAGTGTATAGAAACAAATTAAGCCAATCACTCTATCTGCAGTTTAGAAAACCAAGATTTGTTTATAGTTTCTCATATTAATACCTCATCCACTTGGCCAAAATGCCTTGTGAAAAACATACCTCAAACACACAATTCCCCTTTAGTAACAAAGCCGTAATTCAGCATAATTCTTTGTTGATGGGATGAAAAAGGGAGTCATGTAAACTAGGAGTACTGAGATGTGGAGATAAAGTTGGGCCATAGGAAACCAAAGAGTTTTCAGTGCTGGAGGGTTAGACTGAAGCCCCTTAAGAAAGTCAACAGAATTAGCATTGTGGGTCACATCCTACTTTCCTTTACATTTGGGGTGGGGGGGGGGGTGTCACTGACACAAGTCAGAGCACAGCCATAGGCATGTTGGTTGTTAAAGTGATATGATCTGGATCAAAGCTTGCAAGATGAGCTCTGTGTCTGAGAACTTCCACATTCAGTTCCTTGATGAGTTTGATATGATCATTTCCATGTGCAGTGAAAAAAGGAAAGCAATTCAGTGCTGTAGACCTCATAGAATCATTGAATGGTGAGGTTGGAAGGGACCTCAAGGATCATCCAGTTCCAACCCTATGGCAGGGACACCTCCCACTAGCACAGGTTACTCAAGGCCTTGTCCAACCTGGCCTTGAACACCTCCAGGGAGGGAGCAGCCACAACCTCCCTGGGCAACCTATGCCACTGTCTCACCACCCTCACTGCAAACAACTTCCTCCTAACANTCAACTCTTGTAGTCTGTCCTCATAGCAGAGCTCCTGCAGTCCTCTGATCATCTTTGTGGCCCTCCAATAGTTCCAAGTCCTTCCTAAAATGCTATCTCCAAGATGAAAATTGGCCAAATAACAATATTCTTGTCATAGGTAATTACATGCAGGTTAATAAAAGGAGATGTTGATTTAAAAACACTAGAGAGAATGCAAAGGCTGAAGTAAAAACTTCTAGTTGCAAACCCAGAGGGACAGACAGGGAAATCTTTTCATCAAGCTTCTTGATTTTTGAATATACAAAGGACCTACCATGCCAAAATGTATTCAATATTGCTGAGTATTGTTGGTAGATATAAATAACAACATTAGTATCAGTGACTGACAGCATCCAAACCCCAGACTAAGCCAAACAATCCCAATGATTTGGGTTGTTCCTAGAGACAGAAGAAAAGTTGAATGTTTCTGCTGTCTCTTCAGGTTGTCATGATGAAAACACAATGTAGACACTCCAGAATTAATACTAAATTAGCCAGTTCTACTCTAGCAAGCAGTTACTTACAGCAGCAAGGATCCCAGGGCTGGGAGCAGACCCAGCTGTACTAAGAGTGCCAGCAACAGAGACCGATGTCAGGTTCACACTGCCCAGCAAACTCAGTCCGTGGGCTGCCCTCACACCACCACAAGGAAAACCAAAAGGAGTCCTGTGTGTCTGTGTCTGCTGCTACCCAGTTCTCTGGAGGCAGTGGCAGAGATGAGGCAGCAGTGGCAGAGGCAATGTGAGGAGAGACAAAAGCAGCAAGTGGAGCAGGCACAGCAAAGGCAGCAGCAGGACCATAGCACTTGTTTTGGAGGGAGCAAGGGGATAGTATTCCCACCAGGAACCAGTTCCAAAGGGCATGGTGGTTAAGATGAGACCGCATTTGGATCCCTCCACTTTCACCATGTCTCTAACACTATCCCAGCAGATCTTGCCTGTGACATAGTCCTCAGTTGTTTCAGTTACTTTGAGTTGAATAACCAAGAGTGACTTGATAATTATGTCTTAATGTCACAGGGACATCCCTTTGCCCATAGGAAAGCCAAGGTTGATCTCTGAATGGCAAGGGTGCAAACTCCAGCTAAACATACTGGTAATTAAGCATTCTAGGGACCAGCCTTTGGCTCCAAGACCAACTGGCAAGGAAGAGCACCCCCACCACACACTCCCACCAGAAGAAGAGGGTTGCACCCAGATGGACTACTGGGAGCAGTCTTGGGGCCATGATGACCTCTGGACCATCTCTGCTAATTGTCTAATGGTTCTGGTGGGCACTGCTCAGAGCCAAGGACAATGCAGCAGTGCAGTCAATTCACTTCTCTTTAATCTAAACATCTAATTTACTGGTAGAGCTGTACAGGCTGTTGGAGGCAGAGCCTCCTGCTCTGAGGACAGTTGTGCCTGAGTAGGCTTGGGGCCAGAGGGTGGTCCATGACCCTCTTTAATTTACAGGGATAAATATAGCCACAAGGGCTATATGCTGTGGTGGATATAAGCATGCGGTGTCCTCAGCCCTGCTCCTCTAGGGAGGCAGAAAGAAGGATGAGAGCTCTGTTCCTCCTGGCAGCACTGACAGAGGACCTGCTTCTTCATTCATGAAAAGATGACAGCTCTTCAGATTTAATTAAAAAGAGATTCAGCTCTGTGCCACCCTCAGTCACTTTGGTGAGCAGTCACCACACTCCCACTCCTCCAAAGGTGATGGGAGAAGGCAGTGGGTGTGGAGGAGGTGGTGGGAAGGGAGAGCTGTTGTGTCTCCTGAGCACCAGCTCAACACAGTGATGATTCTCTGTAACAGTGAGTGTGGGCAGTACAAATATTTCTTCCTCAGTGAGCCATGAGAGAGAGATACAAAGGTAGGTAAGCCTCTTACATCAGCCATCCCATTTCTTGTACCTTGATTTATACTTTCTACAGAGCAAGTGCAGGAGAGCAACAGATGAAAACAGTGTGCCATCTTACACTTGTGAGGAAGCTTTCCTCTGACCCAAACCATCAAAAAATAACCCTTTTAAGAGGTAAAATCAAATTCTGTTTCCTAGAGAAGCTGTTTTAGCAATGTCTTTTTTATTTGCTGTTACAAATCATCTGGGTTTCAACATGCCTTTGCAAATCTGAATGGCTGAAAGTGTACTCTCCTGTATAAAAAACCTCAGGTTCTTTCTTTTTTTCTTTTCCTTTCCTCTTTTCCTTTTTTCTTTTTCTTTTTTATTCTTTTCTGTTTCTTTCTTCTTTCGTTTTCCTTTTCCTTTATTATTTTTTCCCCTCTCTCTTTTAAGGCGTGACAAAAATGGAAAGGCAGAAATAGAAAGTTCAGACCTATCCCTTCTAAATTGCTCAACCTCTGCTTCCAAAAATGCTCAGGGAAAAATGGATAGGAGTTTGCAAACAAGGTGTCATGTGCTCAGAGTGGTGCAGAAGCAGTGCAATCATTTAAAAGGCCAAACCTAGAAATCAGTGTGTTTTCCCCTTGGACATCCTCCCAGCCTGCTCGAAGTGACAAAAGTCGTTTCAGATAAACACAGAGGATTGTTTGTTTTGGAAAGGGACCAGGACATAACTGGGCTGAGGTAAAGCACAGGGTGGTTCGTTCTTTACCTGTTGCGGGATGCAGCAGAGGGGCAAGGTGCTGCATGCTTTGCGTTCAGATGACTAACGAGACCTTTGTCTAGGCTTGAACTCTCATACCTGTTTTCAGTTCCTGGCATACCTCGGATCCCCCAGCCTGCGCCGGAGCACTGGGCTGGCCAGCCCTTGGAAACAGGATGCCACTGGGAGCTGCGGGGAAGACAAAGCCCCTCAGAAAGGCAAGCAGCCTCGGGCCACTCTAATTACAAGTCCCTGCACTGCTTGAAGGTACTCAGCTGACATGCCTGAACTGTGCAAAGACCTTCAAGTGAACTATTATACAAAGCTCAATGTATCACATGGTTGCAGAGCAGCTGCTAAGACTCACTGTAAATGAGGCACAGAGATGATAAGTCACATACTCTCATATACAATGTGTTTAAGGAAACCCCCACTCCACGAGTTTTACTGCCTTAGGCTAGGATGAAACTTGGGAGGTGGAGGGAGAGGGATGTGGGAAAGAGTTTTATGTGAAGAAGCTCTAGTCTGCATTAAGGATGTGTTTACTTCTAGTAGCTTTGGCAAGTTAATCATAACATGCATTTAAGTTCTTTCAGTAACATCCACCGAAGTGGATTTTGGTTTGGTTTTTTTTAATGTCACTTCCCAGTTTAAACCAGCACAAAACTGTATTGCATGAGACGCAGAAAGCAAGAGATACTAATATTCAGTTCCTCCTTTGCTCACTTTGCTTGGATGCATGCATGTGTGTTCTCAACTCAGCTAGGAGGAGTGGAAACGACAGGCATTTGATGGCACAGATACAACATGCAGAAAGGCTGACACGATTAAGGACAAAAATCTGGCAAACTGGAAGATGTTGAATCATATAACCCACAGTAATAAATATGCTGTTTGTGACCGTCTTAAAAGTGATTGAGTACTGTGGCTAAGGCTAAATGACTGCAGAGCATTAACTCCCCCAGGGAGGGGCTTCCTACCACCCAGCCACATACAGTGACTGCAGGCACTTCTGAAATCCTGGCTCTGTAGAAATGCAGGGTCGGGAAGGACCTGAAACAAACTGGGTGCTGCAGCAGGAATCGGTGTGATGCTGAGATGGGAACTGCTCTCAAACCCGTGAGAGCTGTTACTTCAGGCTCTCTGGGCTGTCAGTAGGTGGCTCATCCTTTCTAGCTTTTCCACCCATAACAAAAAGTAAATACATACCTGCCAGAATAGAAAGAAAAGAAGTTCTTTATGTCATGGAAATACTGTAAACCAATTGTGCAAAAAAGATGATTTTCAATTATCTTTTGAAAAAGTTTGGAACTGATTTAACTGCGACATGTACATTTTTGGCCAAGCATCCATAATTATAGGCTAGACTTTCCACACCTCCTTCAATTAATTTACAAACAGCTCTTCTGAAGCAAGATTTTCCCTGTGTGAAAGATGTGCATGTAAAAGAAATGTGAAGATCTCTATGTGACAGCACACTGTATGCCACACATATGATTCCTCACAAAACCCTGTCGAGCATGGCACAGAAACTCAAAGAGAAAATCAAACAAAAGTATAGCAATGAGCAGGTGATCAGAGGTTATTTGGAGCAGACTGTGAGAACTAGACAGTCCTGACTGGGCTGGCAAATGTCACTTTTCCCTGTGGATTTGTTAGAGAAGAAAGATTCATAAGACTGTAAGTAATTGAGGGAGCTTGAGGATGATGATAGGAGAGTCACACTAGCTGTTATGGAGGGAAAATACTTAACCTTTAAAACTGAAGCCAGCACTTGGTTTCTTTTACAGAAGGTCTCCAACCATGCTTAGCTTTCTTGGGACTATCTGAAGAGTCAACCATTTGCTTAGGTGGTTTGATCCTGTTCTCATTCAGGGCAGATGCACCTCCTTTCAACTTCAAAGAGAGCATGGTGACACCTTCACAAAACTCTCTTTCAATCTGGCTAACAGAGGGTTGCACTTAAAACAGTTTCTGATAGAGATACTGCAGAAGGCAGGAGTTAAGTTCAAACTGCGTTAAAAAAATCACTTTAAAAAAAAAAACAACAAACAATTTTAAAAACCCCAAACAACAACAACAACAAAATCCCCCAAACAGACAAACAAATAAATAAAACCCCAAGCCAAACAAATTGGAAAAAAAAAAAACCACAAACCTAAACTCACAAGGTTAGAATATCCCAAAGTAAAGCTGGACAAACAGGTTTCAAAGTAGAACAGATGGTCCAATGTGCCTATTAGTCCTTATCACAGACATTTATATTAGATGTCAAAATAGTGCAGAATGCAGCGATAGTCAACATGAGAACACTCTGTCTGGGTCATGCAGATTCATCACCAGCTGAAGCAAAGTGTATTTTCTCCTGGAGTGGGTCACTGTTCTCCTCAATCATCTCACAGTTTTGTTGTGTTTATTTTCAGCATGCAGTTTAATCTTAAAGATGCCATTTAACAAAGAATTTGTCCTGATAGTAGCAACATATGGAAGCAGCTGCTCGTGGTTCTCCTTCATAGAATGAGTTACGTCTTCCTTTAAACAAGACAGCTTTTTATTTTGCTGTTAAACCTGTAGCTAAATCAGTACAAAATGATAATAAACAGAGGTCTTCAGCTCAAAGCAAGAGTTGCTGCCCATGAACTCTGCCACCTTTTGGTTCTTATTTCCTAGCACAGGATATTTGCTTGATTTGAAGAACAGCTATAACATGCAAAACGTTAACTACATCTTGGCACTCATTTCTTAATTATTATAGTCATTATATTAAAAAAAAAAAAAGTCTAGTGGTTGAAAAAAACTTTTTCAAACCTTAGTGTCTGACACACTGCACATTGCCTTAGTGCATGACAGCAAAAATAAAAGAGATAATGCTTCGTACAGCATGTCCAAAACACAGACTCTAACTACACTGCTAAATAAACGGGGGCCAGGGAGTGAGCTCAGTCACTGGACTAAGGTTATTCATTTTGCTTGTTTATTAGTACCACTTCTGGCACAGTTTTGACCTGTTCCAACTACCACTTTTCAGTAATAATGCCCAGGTGTGACTGGTGGCAAAGCACATGCGGCAGGGAGCACTCCCAGCAAGCAGTGTGGGTGAGACTACAACAGACAGGGTTTGTACTGTCCTTTAATATCGTCTGCACAGGCTCTGTGCATTCCAAGATCTTTATGTAGCTTCACACCAGGGCACACAACACAGGCCCAAACTTTTCACACTGTGAAACCCTGATTCTGATGGACAGAGACATAACCCTCACCTCAATGAACACATCTGAAAAGAATACACTTAAAGTCATAGCTGTATCTTAGAAACACTGGGAAACTATATGCTCAGAGGAGACCTAGAACTACCTGCTGTGTGGCAGGCACAAGAGAACAGTCCCTGTCCATCACATATTTATCAGTTTAGACAGAGTTGGTCTCTTTACTCACTAGTCCTGCCATCTTTGCTGCTGGAACTTAGCACTCTCCAAGCAGGTTCAGCAGAAGGGAGTATCTGCCTGTCAGTCTCTGCAGCACACAGTCTAGGTGTAGCTCATCCTCCCTGGTGTCTTCCTTGCTAAGGCGCTGAGAAGATCACAGAATCATAGAACAGTAGGTGTTGAAAGGGAACTCTGATGATCATTGAGTCCAATCCCCCTGTCAAGGGTAGGTCACACAGGAACACATCCAAATAGGGCTTGGAAGCATCTAGAGAAGGAGACTCCACAATGTCTCTGGGCAGCCTGTTTTGTTCCTTCAGCACCCCAACAGTAAAGAGGTTTTCCCTCATGTTGAGGTGGAACCTCCTGTGTTCTAGTAATAATGATTTTCCTGTATTTACTATTCTACAGGGACCATTGCTTAGTTACAAATCCATCAGAAACAGAGACACAAGTTAATGGTTTCTGGGAAATAAAGACATCCTGAGGCATTGATGCCCTTTGTGTTTTAAGAGATAAACTTAAGACTTTAAATGTCTCATTTACTTAAATTTATAAAATCTTCAGATAACAATGGTAGCAGTGGCTTGCTACAGACATAATGTTTTGGCTTTAAATAGTATTTGCAGTTCTTTTAAACCACTGCACCCCCTTTCTCAGCAACAAAACCAGAAGAGAAATTCAGATATACAAATCAAGTAAACGACCCTAGAATAAATTAGACTCATTAATTTTGGCTTTGCTGGGGCTCAGGGTTAGGTTACTCTTTTGCAGAGCAGGCTATTTTGTATTTCATAGAAATCAGAGAGTATAGGACATAAAAGGAACCTTAGTAGCTGAACTGCTTCATCCCCACGCTTTGAAAACACCTGCATTTTCTCTGGTCCATATTTATTTTGCTCATCAACTCTAAAAAGTTTTGAAACTTCCAAGGTACCTTGTTTAGGTGGGTAAAGGATTTTGATTTTATGTTGGGTTTTGGGTGGGTTTGTTTTACTATGTTTTGTTTGGTTTGTGGGTGTTGGATTTTTTTTAACCTAAAATGTCTTTATTTCAAATTAAAGCAATGATTTTTTTTTTTCCTGTGCTTTGTCAGTGGACTTGGAGTATAATTGATCATTGTCTTCCTTACAACAACCTTCTACATACTTGAAGGCTGTTATCATGTCCCTCTCAGGCTCTTCTGCTGTAGACTAAACAAACCCAATTCCTTCAATCTTTCCTCATAGGTCATGCTTTCTAAACCGCTTATCATTCCCGTTGCTCTCTCCTGGACAGTGGCCAATTTGTCTACATCTCTCTGAAGGAAACAGTGCCCAAAGCTGGGTTGAGTTCCCTGGCTGAGAGCTCAAAGTGCCAAGCAGGACAGAATTCCTACCTCTGCCTGACACAGAGCATTTCATTTCATTCACCACAGAACGATGTTGCTGTTCCAAAAAAGACATTATGTTCTTGAGTCAGACTTGCTCTGCACTCCATTAGCAGCCTCCACTCCTTCTCTGCAGCACTGCTGTCTGGCCACTTACTCCCTGCTCTCTATCTGTCTGTCTGTCCCTCCCTGGAAACAAGACTTCACACTAATCTTTACTGAATCTCTTTTCAGTTTTTTGCAATCATTTTTAAACTCAGTTATGCCTTAGCAAACACTTAGAACTTGCCTCACTCTCAGGGCAGTCTATGTAATCATCCAAAACAGTGACCAGAATGGATTTACCAACTACCTATTTCCACAGTAAGCTCCTCAAAACTGTTCCCAAACACAGCCACTTTGTAGCTCTTGAAGTTGTTTTTTTTTCTATAATTTGCTTGTGAGAAAGTTGTGTGAGGATGGGTCAAAACACAAGGTGAATATGTATTGTATCTACTGCATCCCTGTTTTCACAAGGACAGTTACCTTCTCAGAGGAAGTAATTAGAAGGACTTGACATTCTTCTTTTCTGATAAGTCCATATTGGCTTTTTCTTATCATTCCTAAGTACTTATAAATTGACTGCTTAGTAAATTGTTCCAGTATCTCCCCCAGTATTGATATGAGGCCAGCTGGGCTTAATTTTTCAAGTCTCTTTTCTCTCTCTGTTTAAGACAGACACTATATTTCTTTCTCCTCCTCTCCTCCCAACCATTACTTATCTCTTAGTCTTCCTGAAGGATACTCAGTAATGTTACACTGACTGTTTTGCTTGTTCAGTTACCTTAATGGCAAGGAAAAAAGGAACAGAGATACTCCAGTGCAGAGCCACAAAGGTGATTAAGGGAATGGAACACCTCTCTTACAAGGAAGTTCTGAGCTGGAGCTCTTTAGCTTGGAGAAGAGGAGACTGAGAGGTGACTTCACATGTCCTTATAAATATGTAAAGTGAAGGGAGAGTGCCAAGAAATTGAGCCAGGGTCTACTGGGTGATGTCCAATGACAGGACAAGGGGCAATGGGTGGAAGCTGAGGCATAGGAAGTTTCATGTAAACATGAGAAGGATTTTTTTCCCCTGTGAGGGTGACAGAGTACTGGAACAGGCTGCCCAGGGGAGTTGTGGAGTCTCCCTCTCTGGACATATTCAAAACCCACCTGGATGTGTTCCTGTATGATCTGATATGGGAGATCCTGCTCTGGTAGGGGGATCAAACTGGCTGAGCTTTGGAGGTCCCTTCCAGCCCCTGACATTCTGTGATTCTCTGATTATATGAAGGTGTTTCAAATTGTGCTTTCAACAATTAAGGTGCAGGTATGCAGTTTTCAATCCTTTTATGAATAATAGCAACTATACCAAGGGGAACAGTTGAGAAAACACAGATCTTCCCTCAGAATTGTAGGCAACTGTTTTTAGAGGCAACAATTTCCAGAAGAAAACTGTGATTTAGTGATCTAAATCACTCCTATGTTTCTGTTTCTTCTTTCTTCTCACCAGCAGTTGGACTGTGAGCTCTAACTGTAAAGTCTCCTGGTTCCCCAGAAGATGCTTTAACTAGCAGCCTATCCTTCTTGACTATACTCATATTCCAGTTACTGAAATAATAAAGCTGCTTCAGTTTCTACAATTAAAGTTTGTAAAAGTGGACCACAGAAAGTTTCTGCACACTTCAGAATGTCCTGTAGCAAAATCTGGTCCAACTTAATTAATCTCATTTATTAATCTTTACTATTCACAGTCTGTCAGTGCCAGAAGCCTTCGTTAGGGACCTCAGGCTTATTGTTTTACGTACTTCAAGTTCCTGTTGAGTAACTTTTTTCTTTGCCCTCAAGTATCAGTGTAGCCTCTAAGTGAACCTGGCTTTGTTTTAATTTTGCCATTTTCTCCTTCAATTGCATTGGTAAAATGTCAAATTCTGTTTTTTCTGGCAAACATAAACCCTGTGAAAAGGAGGGGAAGAGGAATGTTTCTGCCACTCTGAAAGAAGATAATTGAAAGGTGAACAATACAATTGAAAATATATTGCTCCATGTAAGCATTTAGAACCACATGCAAAAGCTTCAATTCAACCAAGTAGAGACATCTCAGCTCTGAGAACTGTTCCTCTGTGACCATGCCAAAGCCCAGTCTGTGCCATTCAGCTGAGCAGGGACCTGTGAGACCTCAGAAGCATCAGCCTGCATAGTGCCTTGCAAACTCTGGTCAACCTGTTGCCCACTGCAACTGTACTGTTAGTAAAGCTGATTTGTCCTTTATTTTTTGCCATAAATTGAAAGCAAGCAGGAACTCCAATCTACCATCCTACAGTATCGACCTAGCATTTGAGTTAGCAATATTTAGAAGCTTGTTTGCCTAATGAGCTTGCAAGTTCTGCACTGTATAGCAGAGCATGAATTATGGTGCAATAATTCACAGTCAGAAACCCCACTCTTCCTTGTTCCTTGGCACAATGCCTCACAGCTTGCTGCCTTTGAAGTGCTGAATAGTAATTTGCATGCCGTTGTGTCTTGCAGTTTATTGTTAGTATTCTTTGCTGCAATTGGAATGGTAAATCTTCCAGGTTGATGGATTTTGATAACCCATGTTGACTGTAAAGTCCCAGTTACTTTGGAGACTCCTAATTCATACTTAATAGCTCTCCTCTGCACACACCTACAGGATGGAGATTTGGAGTAGACCTTGGAAGAAATAAACTCTGAATCAGTTATTACCAGTAAGAACATCATAATCTAGCCCTTCATGTGTGCTTTGGAAGGTCTGCTGGGTCCAGAGGAGGTCACAAAGATGATCAGAGGGTTGCAGCAGCTCTTTTATGAGGACAGGCTGAGAGAGTTGATGCTCTGCAGCCTGGACAAGAGAAGGCTTCCAGGAGACCTTAGAGTAGCCTTCCAGGATCTGAAGGGAGCTACAGGAAGGCTGGGGAGGGACTATTGACAAGGGCTATGAAAGGACAGGACAAGGGGCAATGGGTTTAAACTGGCAGAGGGGAGATTTAGACTGGATGTTAGGAGGAAGTTGTTTGCAGTGAGGGTGGTGAGACACTGGCACAGGTTGCCCAGGGAGGTTGTGGCTGCTCCCTCCCTGGAGGTGTTCAACGCCAGGTTGGATGAGGTCTTGAGTGACCTGTGCTAGCGGGAGGTGTCCCTGCCTATGCCAGGGGATTGGAATCAGATGATCCTTGAGGTCCCTTCCAACCTTACCATTCTATGACTTCTGAAGAAAAAAAAAAAAAAAAAGGTGAATTTTATGATACTGTTGGGAGGAAAAATATCTAGATAGATCTTTATTATTATCTAGAAGTGAGAGAAAAAATGAATGCATCTTGGCAACACTTTTCAGCTCAAAAGGATTAGTAATTTCAAATTACTATATCAAATCTTTTTACTGTTCCTTTAGAAGATCAGCCCTTTCAAAATGTTAACATACATGTATAACAGTATATATTTATTGTAATTTTAAATACCTCTAGGCATTTTATATTATCAAATCCCAACATGGTGGGGTTTTTTCCCTTATACAGATGTGTATGAAGGGCCTATATTAAGCAACTAACTTTAATTAGCCTTGAATATAACACTGAAGTGTACTCAAAGCTAACATTTTGATCCAAGTGCTTAAATTGAATACAAGCACAAACTGAGCTGAGACTACACCTGCTATAGGGTCTGTTGTAATCAGGACCTCAGCAAGAGTAATCATTTTATTCCAAAATCCAATGCCTAGGCAACAGGTTATTAAGTAGTAATCTGTGCAAACTTTGGCAGCATGCAGAGTAGATTCATCTGAATTCAGTTATCATTAAGAAAAAGAACAATTTCGTTCTACTTACTATTTGCAATACTCACACAGATATAATGGATTGAAACCACAGTAAATTTAATTGAAGTCTGTCATCAGTGGAAGGGCTGTGATTGCTGGCACTAATTAGATAAACTCTCAGAAACCATAATGTGAGAAGGCATGAGGCACCCAGAGGTGATGGATCAGTTGTACAAATGATGGTCAGCATCAAGTGCCAGGTATCTGCTGAGCCTCATCCTATCCAGTGGGGCTTACAGAGTCCAGGAGAGTGTTTTTCTCAACAACCTTCTGAGCCAAATAAGAGATGTAGGTAGGAGCTGTCAGCAGCTTTGCAGTGTGTCTAGGAGAAAATGTAGACTCAGATGAGAATTTCTTCCTTCCAGCTCCCAAGGCAGCAGTAGAGCCTGGTGGTAAGTGGCTGGTGCCCACACAGTCTCTCCTGGCTCTCTGCCACCTCCTTCCCCTCTCTGCCCTGCAGCACCAGAAGTAACATGTGGCACATTTTAGTTCTGGGGCTGTGGTAACACAGGCCTAGTTCTGTGGGGTTCTGAGCTCTCTCAGATCTACAACAAGACTCACCATGTTTGACTGCTGCTCAAGAGCCACCCTCCATAAGGCCTGACTAGGACAAAAGTCTATGATTTCACTTTGAAATTCATGTCTTAAAACATCAGGAGATCAGGACATGCTTGAAAGTTTGACAAAAGATAGAATCAGCCTGTTGGAAGTTAATGCAGGAAAGGCTCCCTTCAGCAAAGCAGTCTCACTGTCATTTCAGACCAATGCAAAGAGACCTTCTACTGACAACCCTTATGTTGGCAAGGGGAGCACAAGACTCATGAGAGTAACAAGGGACACTGATTCCTGCCCTCTGCAGTCCAAGGTGTTTGATTTAGGAAAGACCATGGAGCACTGATAATATAGCCCATTCCCCTTACTCTGCAAGCCCTAAAACAACTCCATTGCCCTCTAACAAACTTTGAAGCAGTTGTAAAGGTTTAGAATGTTTCCTGCTGTCCAGGATCCCTGCAAGAGCAGCAAATTTGGGAGAGAAAGCTCTAAGGAGCTGGCAGGCCACACAGACTGTTCAGAGGAGAGCAGAAAGGAAAAACAGAAGCTTCTCCCCACAGATTCCCTTAATCAGATCCATAATTATAATAATAAAAACCTTCCACTTTCCTGACTTCATTTCAGCAATCAATTTTAAACAGCTCAATACCCAGTTCTCTTTCAAGGAAGGTTTTTAACATTCCTCACTGATGGGTTTTTACTATCTCTGTCCTCAACAGCATTTACAGAGCTTTCTCTAATGCATTCATTTCAATGTGTTTCTCTTTGGCCTCTCTACTGATCTATTAATAAAAACGAAAATGAAATCCAGACTTTAAACTGCTCTGTACCAGAGCTAGATGCTTTGCCACACTTTGGTTTCCACTGGTTTCTTATCCACGTGATAATTTTCTTACAGAAGCTAATATGAATTAATCTTTACAGAAAAGCCTATGACCTGATTATCAAATGCTTTTACAGAAGTTCACTTACAACTTCTACAGACTTTTCATTTCCTTACAAACATCCACTCTCTCTTGTCAGAACTCAGAAGGAAGGGTTTCATCAGTGGAAAGCATTCATGTGGTGGCCATGGTCAAGTTGAAGGTTACTGGGACCTGACCACAGGGACCTTCCCTAGCAGGGAGGTCATTCTCCCCCTGGACTCTGCACTGGTTAGGCCACGCCTTGAGTCCTGTGTCCAGTTCTGGGCCCCTCAATTGAAGAAGGACATTGAGGTGCTTGAATGTGTCCAGAGAAGGGCAATGGGGCTGGGGAGAGGCCTGGAGCACAGCCCTATGGAGAGAGGCTGAGGGAGCTGGGATTGGTTAGCCTGGAGAAGAGGAGGCTCAGGGGGGACCTTCTTGCTGTCTACAACTGCCTGAAGGGTGGTTGTAGCCAGGGGGAGGTTGCTTTCTTCTCTCAGGCAAGCAGCATCAGAACAAGAGGACACAGTCTCAAGCTGTGCCAGGGGAAGTTTAGGCTGGATGTGAGGAGAAAGTTCTTGTCTGAGAGAGTCATTGACTGCTGTAATGGGCTGCCCAGGGAGGTGGTGGAGTCGCCGTCCCTGGAGGTGTTCAAGGCGGGTTTGGACATAGCACTTGGTGCCATGATCTGGTCTTGAGGTCTGTGGTAACAGGTTGGACTTGATGATCTTTGAGGTCTCTTCCAACCTTGGTGATACTGTGATACTGTGATACTGTGATTTGTTGAGATCCAAGAAAGAAGGAGGAAAGAAACCAAAACAAAACAAAGAAACAAAAAAAACAAACAAAAAAAAACCCCAAAACAAAACAAACAAAAAAACCCCCAAAAACCAACAAACCAACCAAAACCAAACCAAACAACACAGAAAATCTCTCATATATTTTATATCATCTGGACAGAATGACCAGGACAAATTGCTGAGGAGATACTGGCTCCTCTGCAGCTGCATGCATGTCTGAAAAGTAATTCTGCCCTGTAAATCAGGCACTTAAGCACAGTCCTCCTCTCTCCCACAGTCCCACTGATGACAGCTGGTGCTCTGGGGAAGAGGATCTACTGCTTTCACTTTTGCCAAGGACTCTTTCTTCTGCCCTTTTTCATTTATACACGGTGTTGGGCTCCTCCCAATGGCTCATCTAAAGTCATTTGCTAAGGAGCATTCTGAGAGTCTGTGCTATTTCATTTTTCTACTGCTCCAGCAGCACCAGATGCAGACATATCAGCAGACACACACATGTATGTGGATGTGTGTATGTACAGGCACATACATCTCTGTAGCTTTCAACACTAGGCATCCTACTCAACAAGCAAAAGGATGCCACAGAGTTTTGCCCATGGTAACAGGAATGAGATTGCTAATTCCTCAGGACAGACGAGAAATAAAGCCTCTGCTTGGGGCCACTGGCAGCCCCTTGACTCAACTACATCATCATCATATGCTTGAACTCCATCCAAAGAAATAAAACACTTGTAGCTTAGTCTGGCACTGAAGATTCCATGAGAAACTGCATTTGTGTTCTTTTTCTTTGTAAATATAATGTTTCAAATCAATAAATCAATGGATTCACAGCTTGAGGGAAAATCATCTCAGCAGCCAAAGATCTGTTTTCATTAAATAACAATATCATTGTTCAGAGGCAGTCCTGGGATGAGTTTCAACTTTGAAGTAAAAATACCACTGGAAATAAATTATTAGGGCTCTTTGACATTTTTGTATGTGGTGTAATACTAAAACTTCCATATTCCTATTTCTGTATGGGTTTGTGCTCCAGTGATAATGTTCCCTAAACTGACAAAGCTCTTATGGTGCAGAAACTAAACACACAAGATTATTTAGGAAGGACATGGAACTGTTGGAGTGGGTCCAGAGGAGGACCACGAAGATGCTCAGAAGGCTGCAGCTCTGCTATGAGGACAGGTTGAGAGAGTTGGGGCTCTGCAGCCTGCAGAAGAGAAGGCTTCCAGGAGACCTTACAGTAGCCTTCCAGGATCTGAAGTGGGCTACAGGAAGGCTGGGGAGGGACTATTGACAAGGTCTTGCAATGACAGGACAAGGGGCAATGGGTTTAAATTGGCAGAGGGGAGATTTAGACTGGATGTTAGGAGGAAGTTGTTTGCAGTGAGGGTGGTGAGACACTGGCACAGGTTGCCCAGGGAGGTTGTGGCTGCTCCCTCCCTGGAGGTGTTCAAGGCCAGGTTGGATGAGGCCTTGAGTGACCTGTGCTAGCGGGAGGTGTCCCTGCCTATGGCAGGGGGTTGGAACTAGATGATCTTTGAGGTCCCTTCCAACATAAACCATTCTATGATTCCGTGATTTCATAAGTCATTAGTTCAGACTCTTTTCACAGAGGAACTCATGCTCCACGCTAGCACACATGTAGAAAACCAATTTTGTCCTTAGAAAACACAGCAGTCAGAAAAATCATATGGTTGCAAGTAATTAGAGAGCTAAACATGTTAGATGTTTCTGTAGGAACACGAGGAAAAAATTTAGCAATTTCTGCAGGTTTCAGCTTCAAAGAAAAAAAACAAAACAAAAAAACACAGCAGAGTCAAACCTTTATCAGACATGCAGACAGTCAGGTGTTAATTCCATTCTCTAAACAGTGAGTAGCAGATCTTTTCTGAGCACCTTGTTTTAAAATGGGAAAATGCTACCATTTGTAATGTAATAATCAATAGTTGTCTAAGAAGCATATCCTAATGCTTGCAGCGCTATCTAGCTGAGCATGTGCCCAGATGGGATATTTTCCCTCCTCTGCAGTATCAGGTTCAGTGTAAACATTTCAGGCACCCCATGCAAACACCTTCAGGAGACAATCAAGGGTTTGTGTTCCTTGCTGAACCTATTAATAGCATTTCAGGTGAAAAGTTCATACTTTACAGTGCCTGTGTGTGGTGTACAATGAGTTTCAGCAAGGAACTTTCTCTGAGTTTTCAGTTTTTCCTGTTTCTTGTTGCCCTTCCCAGCAGTGAGCTCAGTAGGAAGGGAAGCTGCACATTGGGAGGGAGCCTGGGTGGGTCGAGTGCTTCTGGGTGAAGGGAGGAAAGATTCTTGAGCTATAAAAGCAGGAGAGTTTCCCCAAATACATAACCATGATCACATCATTTAAATCCTCAGAAATAAGAAGACTCATTCCCTCAGGCTGGGAAGATATGCAGAGAAGTATAAAGAAAGGAGTGAGGTCTGATGCAGACTGAGGAAGGGTCATAAACATCAGGAGAACATAACCACTAGGAAAATGATAAGCATTAGTGAAAAGGACTGAAGGATTAAATTGGCCTTGAGAATCTCTGTAGGCATGACAGCAGAGACACAAGTGATGTAGCCCTGCAAGAGAGGAGAGTGACCCTGTCAGCAAAAACCTGCTTGGAGTGACAGTGAGGATCCTTAAAATGCAGGAAATCTTTGGGTCCACAAAGGGGCAAATTTTAATAGCAGGATGATGAGGAAATGGAATGTTTTCACACATCTACACAGGAAGAAATCTTAATATTTGCAAAAAAGCTGTAAGTGTATATGAAGGAGTCAGGAGAGCAGACAGAAAAGGTAAATATTTAAATGCCCCACATCCCACTGTAACTGGGAGTTTTGCTAGAAGTGGTAGCAAGAAAAAGGATGTCAATAAGAAGATTTCAGGCATGCTCAGCCATACCAAAGAGAATACAGAGGAAAATCAAGAAAGAAGACAAGATTAGTCTGGGCTGTGCCTCTCTCCCAACCTCAGATGGAGATAAAAGTGCCACATTAGATTGTTGAATACAGGAACAAGAGGAAATCTCTCTGTGCCCAGGTGCCAGCCCTTCAGAAGCAATAATGTATTATTAACATAAAATACAAGATTCTTGTGTCCTGGCATGTAGGTAAAACACAGGCTTCTGTCTGTAACCAGTCAATGAGATAAGAGGCAGAAATATGCATTTCTGTAGACAGGTAGCCTCAGTACCCTGAGAGGCAGTTGGCCTGGGCTATAGCTGAGGAGAGGGAGGATAACACACGGGTTAATTTACAGATCTGCTCCAGGATGGCAGTTCCTGCAACTGACATCATCTACCTGGACCTGAGTAAGGCATTTGACTCTGTCCCACATGACATCCTGGTCACCAAACTGCAAAAGCATGGACTGGATGGGTGGAGCACTGCTGGATAAGGAATTGGCTGGATGGTTGCATGCAGAGAGTGATGATCAAGGGTACAATGTCCACCTGGAGCCCAGCACCAAGTGGCATCCCTCAGGGGTCAGTGCTGGCACCAGTGCTGTTTGACATCTTTGTCAGTAACACAGACAGAGAAATCAGTGCACCCTCAGCAAGTGTGCAGATGGCACCAAGCTGTGTGGCACAGTCGACTTGCTAGAGGGCAGGGATCCATCCAGAGGGA
>VWZE01015224.1:47305-68024 GCA_013396675.1 Eubucco bourcierii
CTGGCTACAAGCACCCTTCAGGTAGCTGGAGACAGCAAGAAGGTCTCCCCTGAGCCTCCTCTTCTCCAGGCTAACCAATCCCAGCTCCCTCAGCCTCTCTCCATAGGGCTGTGCTCCAGGCCTCTCCCCAGCCTCGTTGCCCTTCTCTGGACACACTCAAGCACCTCAATGTCCTTCTTCAAAGGAGGGGCCCAGAACTGGACACAGGACTCAAGGTGTGGCCTGAGCAGTGCAGAGTGCAGGGGGAGAATGAGCTCCCTGCTCCTGCTGGCCACACTCTTGCTGATGGAGTCCAGTTGGGTGCCTGTGCCTAGAGGGGTCCCAGAGGGGTCAGTGCTGGGACCAGTTCTGATCAGTGACCTGGGTGAGGGCACAGAGGGCACTGGCAGCAAGTTTGCTGATGGCACCAAGCTGGGTGCAGTGGCTGCCACCCCAGGAGGCTGTGCTGCATTCAGCCAGACTGGGAAAGGTTTAGGGTTGGGTAGGGAGAAATGGAATGAAATTCAGCAAGGGCAAGGGCAGAGGAGGAATTTTTTGCCTGTGAGGGTGCCAGAGCCCTGGCACAGGCTGCCCAGGGGGTTTGTGAAGTTATTCAAACCTTGCCTGGATGTGTTCCTGTGTGATCTGCTCTAGGAGACCCTGCTCTGGCAGGGCTTGGACTGGCTGAGCTCTGGAGGTCTCTGCCAGCTCCTGGCACTCTGTGATGCTGTGATTCTTTCTTCACCCTTTGCTACAAGAGGGATGTTGAGGGGCTGGAGCCTGTCCATGGAAGGGTAACAAAGCTGGGGAAGGGTCTGGAGAACAGGGCTGGGGAGGAGCAGCTGAGGGAGCTGGAGGTGATTAGTGTGGGGAAGAGGAGACTGAGGGAGACCTCATTGCCCTCTGCAGTTCCCTGAGAGCAGGCAGCAGTGAGGTGTGGGTTGGGCTCTGGTCCCTGGTCTCAGGTGAGAGGAGGAGAGGACATGGCCTGAAACTGTGCCAGGGGAGGGTTAGGTTGGAGATGAGGGAAAAATTCTTTGCTGCAAGAGTGGTCAGGGACTGGCACAGGCTGCCCAGGGAGGTGGTGGAGTCCTCATGCCTGGAGGTGTTCAGGACCAGATTGGATGAGTCCTTGAGCAACCTGTGCTGGTGGGAGGGGTCTGTGCCCATGGCAGGGGGGTTGGAACTGGCTGATCTCTAAGGTCCCTTCCAACCCAACCCATTCCATCAGCCTATGAAGCAGCATTTCCAGACTCATGACACTCAAGGTGGAAAGCAGCAGCTTAAATCTCTATCTAATGGCAGAGATACATCAAGGAGGCTTTGCCTTCTGCAGCTGAGCCCTGGGATTGATCAGACAATTTCATTGCACAAAAATCCATCTCCATTCCTGAAGCAGTTGCTGCTGAGATAATACCTCAGTGATGTGCCCATCCATACCAATAACCTCTGAGGCTTGCAGGCCTCTTGGAGTCTTGACAAGGGCTTGGCCACAAAGCACTTGAGATAAATGACATTTTCCCACTTTCACAGCATCACAGAGTGCCAGGGGCTGGCAGGGACCTCCAGAGCTCAGCCAGTCCCAGCCCCCTGCCAGAGCAGCATCACCCAGAGCAGGGCACACAGAACACATCCAGGCAGGGTTTGGAGATCTCCAGAGAGGGAGACTCCACAGCCCCCTGGGCAGCCTGGGCCAGGGCTCTGCCACCCTCACAGGCAAAAAATTCCTCCTCAGGTTTCCATCAAACTTCCTCTGCCTCAGCTTGCACCCAGTGCCCCTTGTGCTGGCACTGGCATCACCCAGCAGAGCCTGGCTCCAGCCTCCTGCCACTCACCTGCACATCTTCAGAACCATTGCTGAGGTCACCTCTCAGCTCCTCTGCTCCAAGCTCCCAGCCCCAGCTCCCTCAGGCTCTGCTCCTACCAGAGCTGTTCCATTGCCTTCAGCATCTCTGTGGCTTTGTGCTGGACTCCCTCTTGAACTGGGGGGCCCAGAAATGGACACAGGACTCCAGCTGTGGCCTCCCCAGGGCAGAGCAGAGGGGCAGGAGAACCTCTCTGACCTACTCCCCACAGCCCTTCTAACCCAGGCAAGCCAAGGACTGGTGGAATTTTGCTGTGCAGCTCCCACTGGAGAAAAGAAGTGAAGAAAGTGCTCGGAGTGCTTCATGCCCAGGACACATCCTGAGCAGGTAATCAAAACCAAAAAGAATCCTCTACCATCCAGCACCAACCTGCCAGCTCTTGTTTTAAATGCCTGGCACTTGATTTGAAGAGACCCAGAGCACATAAAAGCTCCCCTGGAGCCCAGGTAGACAAATTTCCATCAGTCAGCCAGAGCAGTTCCCCAGCCCCAGCCCTTCCCCAGCCCCACCGAGCACCATTCTCAGCCAATCTATTATTGATGAGGCTGACTTTTATCAGAGTGCTCTGCCACAAGTGCTTATAAATGGGCACTGTCTGCTCTGCAGAAGCCATTACCTCATTAAAATAATTGTCTTAATTTGATTGTTAAGGTGATTAATAGGGCAAGGGAAATTAATGCTCCAAACCCAAGCGCTAACTGCAGCCCCCAAAACATAACAGCACTGGAGTGAGGTGGGAAGAAGGTGCAGGCCTGTGGTTAATGAACCTTGGGGAGCTAAATATAGGATGGGGTGGGGAAGGCACAGGGGAGAGACAGGAAAGGTTTTGGTTTTTTTTACCTATGCCACTGACAGAAAGTGGAGAATCTTCTGGGGTGATGAAAAAGCTCAAGCTGAGGCTGCAGTGTGAGTGCAGCCCAGACAGCAACTGTGTGCTGGGCTGCAGCAAGAGCAGTGTGGGCAGCAGGGCAAGGGAGGGGATTGTGCCCCTTGGCTCTGCTCTCCTCAGACCCCACCTGCAGTCCTGGGGGCAGTTCTGGAGCCCCCAGCACAGGAAGGCCATGGAAGTGTTGGAGCCAGTGCAGAGGAGGCCACCAAGATGCTGAGAGGGCTGCAGCAGCTCTGCTGTGAGGACAGGCTGAGAGAGTTGGGGCTGTGCAGCCTGGAGAGGAGAAGGCTTCCAGGAGAGCTTGGAGTGGCCTTGCAGGGTCTGAAGGGGGCTGCAGGAAGGCTGGGGAGGGACTATCGAGAAGGACTGGGAATGGCAGGACAAGGGGAATGGGTTTGGAGTGTCAGAGGGGAGATTGAAAGTGGATGTTAGGAGGAAGTTGTTTGCAGTGAGGGTGGTGAGAGACTGGCACAGGTTGCCCAGGGAGGTTGTGGCTGCTCCCTCCCTGAAGGTGTTCAAGGCCAGGCTGGATGAGTCCCTGAGTGACCTGTACCAGTGGGAGGTGTCCCTGCCTATGGCAGGGGGTTAGAACTGAATGATCCTTGAGGTCCCTTCCAACCTTCCCATTCCATGATTCTGTGATTCTCCTGGCAGAGCTCAGTCCCTGTGCTCCCTAGCGTGGGGCAGTGGCGTTGCTGGCTGAGGTGCAGAGCAGTGGCTGAAGCTGCTGCATCCTGCCAGAGCCACAAGGGAAGGTATTTGCTCTCCTTGGGTTATTTTATTCTGGGACCATCTCACCATTTACCTCCTTGCCTTTGTTCAGAGCTCTGGAAAGAAGCATTTCCCCCCCTGGCAATGCTCTGAATTTGCATCGGGAAGTCAGCTCCCATTTTTCACAGCAGAGTCAGCTCTGAGCTGCCACTGGTGGCTCTGCACTCCTGTCTGGGGGGACACAACTCACTGCTGGAATGTAAATCATCTCACACTTCTGGCTTCAGTCAGGGCTCCTCTCCTCTCCCTCTCCTCTCCTCCTGCTTCCCACATTCCAACACTTACTCGATCACAAGAAGCTTCCTCCCAGCAGTGAGCACACCAAGGAGAGGACCTTGGGCAGGCAGGCAGTGGCTGCTGTGCTTTTGATGCACCCCAGGATGCCTTTGGCCCTCTTGGCCACAAGGACACGACCCAGAAGTGCCCTTTCTGCTGCTTGCAGCAGGCCAGGTGGGGTGGGGTGGAAAGCTCCAAAACCTGCTCTTGGTTAACTGCTGTGGAACATGGACATGAGCAGGGAAAGGCCTGGGGTTGAAGGCTCCCTGAAGTGCATCCAGAGCACATCCCAGCTGCAAGAAGCCTTCTGACACACACACAGGGCAAGGCTCACCCCAGGGCTGTCTGCAGTTTGTTTTTGATTCCATTTACAGTTATTTCTTGCCTTTCTATCTTGTTTTATTGAAAGCCATTTTTTTACTGGAATGCTTTTTGACTTGGGGGATAGAGTTTGGTGGTGGTTTGGGTTTTGTTGTGTTGTTGTTGGGTTTTGGGGTTTTTTTGCCTTGAGCACATGGCTGCAGTGCCACCCTGCAAAGTGCCAGCTGGAATGATCAATGCAAATCCTGCAGTGACAGGTTTATGAGCCTCTTGCCATTCCTCCCCACGGAGTGGCTCTGGGTTAAGATCATTTATTTTGCTCAGCTCTCACACCTCAGAATCTGATCTGGGTGGCAAGAGGCAGCTGCTGGTTCTGCAGCCTCTCCCTCCATGCCTTGCTGCTCTTTGTTTGCTCCTTGCAGTTTCCTCTCCTTTGCAAGTTTCCAGGGGGGGGTTGGGATGGATCAGGCAGTCTTAGAAAGTCAAACGCTCTGCTTGAGCCCTGCATAAGAGGAGTGGAGGCAACAGCAGTGTGCATTGCTCTGAGGCACCAAGACAATGACACCTCCTGCCCTGGTGGCAGCTTTCACCTTCAGCAGAGGACATCCTGAGCAGGAGGCTCCATGTCAACATAAGGACAAAGTTTGTCACTGCAAGGGTGCTGGAGCCCTGGAGCTGGCTGCCCAGAGAGGTTGTGGAACCTCCTTCTCTGGGGACTGTCAAAACCTGCCTGGATGCATTCCTGTGTGACCTGCTCCAGGTGACCCCACTCTGGATAGTCCAGTCCAAGCCCTCTGCCAGAGCAGGTCACACAGGAATGCATCCAGAAGGGTCTTGAAAGTCACAGCATCACAGAGTGCCAGGGGCTGGCAGGGACCTCCAGAGCTCAGCCAGTCCAACCCCCTGCCAGAGCAGCATCACCCAGAGCAGGGCACACAGAACACATCCAGGCAGGGTTTGGAGATCTCCAGAGAGGGAGACTCCACAGCCCCCCTGGGCAGCCTGTGCCAGGGCTCTGCCACCCTCACAGGCAAAAAATTCCTCCTCAGGTTTCCATCAGACTTCTTCTGCCTCAGCTTGCACCCAGTGCCCCTTGTGCTGGCACTGGCATCACCCAGCAGAGCCTGGCTCCAGCCTCCTGCCACTCACCTGCACATCTTCAGAACCATTGCTGAGGTCACCTCTCAGCTCCTCTGCTCCAAGCTCCCAGGCCCAGCTCCTGTCCTCACAGAGATGTTCCCCTGCCCTCTGTGATGCTATCAGTTTGTTCTGTTCTTCAGCATCTCTGTGGCTTTGTGCTGGACCCTTCCAAGTAGTTCCCTGAGGTCTTTTTTGGACTGAGGGGTCCAGAACCAGACCCAACATTCCAGGTGCAGCCTCACCAAGGCAGAGCAAAGGGGGAGGAGAACCTCTCTGATGCAAGACAGCAGGAAAGATTTCTAGAAAGGAATTGAAAGGCCTTTGGATCAGTTGTGCCACTCACCTTGGAATTCTTGGATGTAACTGCCTGCAGCTTCTAAGGTGGCTGCTGCACTGCTTGGTGCCTGCCTGGCTCCTGAGGGGCTGCAACAGAGCACACACTTCAGCTTAGCCTCCTTGCCAGCTAAGGTTTGAGAGAGTAGAACAACAGAGGCATGGAAACAAATCCTGCATTAGCTCAATGATTGCAGAGATTGCTCTGCACAGTTTAGTCCTAGCAGGGTGGGCCAAGGTTTTGCAGCCCTTGGCCAATGGAACAGAATCATAGAATCATAGAATGGGAAGGTTGGAAGGGACCTCAAGGATCATCCAGTTCCAACCCCCTGCCATAGGCAGGGACACCTCCCACTAGCACAGGTCCCTCAAGGCTTCAGAAAACATTGCCCAGCTCACAGCCTGCAGACACTTGTGAGCCCTGAAGCAAGGGAAGGTTTCATAGCTTAGGCTGGACAAGTCCTTTTGAACAAGGTTATTGGATTTGAAAGGAGAAAAATAAAAGAGAGAGAGAGAGAGACAATAAAAGTGACAAAGCAGAGGCAGGACTGAAAGGTGGCAGAGAGAGAGAACAATTCTTGTTGTCACTTGCTGGCGTCGCATCCTACCTGCACATCACAACCTCCTTGCTCTGAGCTCTAGGTAAAGATGTGGCCAGAGCAGGAGTGTCTCACCCTGTTATTACGTTTAGAGGCCTTTTCTCCACTTAATCAAAACAGAACCTTAATGGAACACCCACTGAGAGAGAGAGAACAGTGCGTGGGGAGACATGAAAGGAGCAGAAAACCATTCTGAGCTCTTCAGTCTCTAAACACTTTCATCAGAGCCCTGCAGAAAAATCCAATACATGAGGGCAGGAATTGCCTCTTGGCCAGGATTCAGAGAGCAGGCAAGGAGCACAGGCTGCTGCCTGAGTGCTGCCTCTTTTCATCTTTTCTCCTTCCTCTCCTCTTTCTTTTCTCTTTTTCTCTCTCTTTTCCCCCCTTTCCTTCCTGTTTCTTTCCTCCTTTCATTCCTGTTTCTTTTATCCTATTTTTCCTTTATCTTTCCTCCTTCCTATTTCTTTCCTCCTTTCCTTTCTATTTCTTTCCTCCTTTCCTTCCTGTTTCTTTCATCCTTTTCTTCCTTTTTCTTTCCTCTTTTCCTTCCTTTTTCTTTCCTCTTTCTCTTTCTGTTTCCTCCTTTCCTTCCTGTTTCTTTCCTCCTTTCCTTCCTGTTTCTTTCCTCCTTTCCTTTCATTTTGTTTCCTCCTTTCCTTCCTTTTTTGTTTCCTCCTTTCCTTCCTTTTTACTTTCTCCTTTCCTTCCTTTTTGTTTTTGTTTTCTCCTTTCCTTTTCCTCTTCCTTGCCCTTTCAGCCCTGGGCAGGCAGCAGTGGTCCCAGCCACCTGCTGGAGTGCTCACTCCATGCAAAAGATGGAGATGAAAAGGAATATTTTTAATTGGCATCTTCTCCTCTGCAGGCTGAGCAGCTCCAACTCTCAGCCTGTGCCCACAGGGGAGGTGCTGCAGCCCTCGTGGCCTCCTCTGCAGCTGCCCCAGCAGCTCCATGTCCCTTTGAATGCTGGGGACACCATCACTGGACACAGCAGTGCAGGGAGGGGCTCAGAAGAGCAGAGTGGAAGGGCAGAATCAGCTCCCTTGTCCTGCTGCAGCCCAGGATGCCCTCCAGCACTGCTGGCCAGGCTCTGCTGTGCCATCCTCACTTGCCCCCTTGTCTCCATTCAGTATCCTCCCTAGGTTGTTTCTCTGGATGTATTTCCAGGCTCTCTTTGACTCTCTGAAGCTTCCTGAGGATGTCTGCTCCCTCCTTCCAGAGGATGCTGGAAGATGCCTCCCAGCAACTCACCCTCCTTAGCAGAGAGCAGCAAGCTTGGGTCCAGGCACTGCTGAGCTGCCACCCACAGTGCCCTGATGCGAGAAGCTTCCTCCCAGCAGTGAGCACACCACGAAGAGGACCTTGGGCAGGCAGGCAGTGGCTGCTGTGCTTCCCAAGGTACTGCAGCATCTCTGGCAGTGAAAGTGAGGCCAAGTGCTCCTCCTTGTGACCGAGACACATACCGGGGAGGAGATGCTGCACGGCAAGCAGGGTCACTTCCCACGCCCGCCATTGGCACTGCCCCCGAACACTGCAGCTTGGGCAGGTGGGCAGCAGAGCCAGGCTGAAACGGGCAACTGCTTCCACTTCACCCCAGGGAGCCACAGCAAACCTGCCAAGATCAGGCTGGGTGCTGCCAGCCTGCCCAGGAGGATACATTACCTGACTCTGTGGCTGCCAAGCAAGGGTCTGGGGGTTTCCTGGAACACCCTGAGAGGTTGTGTGTCCATGAAGGGGGCTCCTCCACTCCCACTCCAGATTCAGCTCTTTCCCTTGCAGGTAGCTCTTTAAGACAGCTCCCAGAGCAGCTGTGTGAAGCAGATTACAATCTGGGCTCTCTTGCTCCTCCTCAGCCTCAAAGGACAGGAGAGAAGAGCTGTAGAATGTCCTGAACAAACTCGATTTGCTCAGCTGGCAGCAGCTCTCCAGATGCAGCCCTGTGCTAAGGAAGGGGACACTCAGGGCTGGACATGTCTTTGGTAGAGTGCTGGAGCAGGCTGCCCAGAGAGGCTCTGCACTCTCCTCCTCTGGAGGCTTTCAGCACCCTCTTGGGTGTGTTCCTGTGTGACCTGCCCTGGGGGACCCTGCTCTGGCAGGGGGCTTGGACTGGATGATCTCCACAGGTCCCTTCCAAGCCCTAACATTCTCTGGTTATAGTCCAGCCCATGGCACTGGGCACAGCTCAGCCCCTGGCATTGGTTATAGCCCAGCCCATGGCACTGGTAATAGCTCAGCCCATGGTACTGGGCACAGCTCAGCCCCTGGCATTGGTTATAGCCCAGCCCATGGCACTGGGCACAGCTCAGCCCCTGGCATTGGTTATAGCGCAGCCCATGGCACTGGGCACAGCCCATGGTCCTGGTTATAGCTCAGCCCATGGCACTGGGCACAGCCCATGGTCCTGGTTATAGTTCAGCCCATGGCACTGGTTATAGCTCAGCCCATGGCACTGGGCACAGCCTATGGCACTGATAATAGTTCAGCCCATGGCACTGGTTATAGCTCAGCCCATGGCACTGGTTATAGCCCAGCCCATGGCACTGGGCACAGCCCATGGTCCTGGTTATAGCTCAGCCCATGGCACTGGGCACAGCCTATGGCACTGATAATAGTTCAGCCCATGGCACTGGTTATAGCTCAGCCCATGGCACTGGTTATAGCCCAGCCCATGGCACTGGGCACAGCCCATGGTCCTGGTTATAGCTCAGCCCATGGCACTGGGCACAGCCTATGGCACTGATAATAGTTCAGCCCATGGCACTGGTTATAGCTCAGCCCATGGCACTGGTTATAGCCCAGCCCATGGCACTGGGCACAGCCCATGGTCCTGGTTATAGCTCAGCCCATGGCACTGGGCACAGCCTATGGCACTGATAATAGTTCAGCCCATGGCACTGGTTATAGCTCAGCCCATGGCACTGGTTATAGCCCAGCCCATGGC
Source organism: Eubucco bourcierii (assembly GCA_013396675.1). Classification (NCBI taxonomy): domain Eukaryota; kingdom Metazoa; phylum Chordata; class Aves; order Piciformes; family Ramphastidae; genus Eubucco; species Eubucco bourcierii. The sequence continues at coordinate 56,417 of VWZE01015224.1, forward strand.
ACTGGGCACAGCCCATGGTCCTGGTTATAGCTCAGCCCATGGCACTGGGCACAGCCTATGGCACTGATAATAGTTCAGCCCATGGCACTGGTTATAGCTCAGCCCATGGCACTGGTTATAGCCCAGCCCATGGCACTGGGCACAGCCCATGGTCCTGGTTATAGCTCAGCCCATGGCACTGGGCACAGCCTATGGCACTGATAATAGTTCAGCCCATGGCACTGGTTATAGCTCAGCCCATGGCACTGGTTATAGCCCAGCCCATGGCACTGGGCACAGCCCATGGTCCTGGTTATAGCTCAGCCCATGGCACTGGGCACAGCCTATGGCACTGATAATAGTTCAGCCCATGGCACTGGTTATAGCTCAGCCCATGGCACTGGGCACAGACCAGCTCATGTCCCTGGGCACAGCCCAGCTCCCCAGCTGCTCCCTGCTGTCAGCCTTCTCTCAAGCCAGGCAGCAGCAGCCTGCTGCTGGAGTTCAGTCCCTGCCTTGGAGGATCGTTTTGCACCTTCCCTATGCACCCAGAGCTCGTTCTGCAGGCAGGCACTGCCCCAGCCCTGAGGCTGCTGCTTTTGTGCTGCCCACGGGTGTGTGATGCTGGAAAATGAGATTTCAGTTTTCAAAAGCAACTTCTGTAGCCTCAGCACCAAAGAGTCCTGGGTACCAGAGAGTCCTCAGTGATGGGAACCAGGCTGGCAACAAAGGAGGCAGATAACACTGAGCCAGCTGCTAGGGCTGCAGACATCTGCACCTGGCTGCTGTGCCCCTGAGCAGTGTCTCTGGTGTAGAACTGAAGGCAGCCAGATGGGTAAAGGGCCAAGGCACTGAGGAGGCAGCAGGAGTTGGCAGCAGCCATATAACAATGAAATGAAGGTTCCCAGGGGTGTGATGAAAATCAGAGGGAGGGGATAAAGGCTCAGAGCAGAACTGTAAATTCTAATGGCAGCTTACAGGGAGCTTTGAAAGACTGCAGGCTGAGAGAGGACCTCAGGATGTAGCTGCAGGCAGAGCACAGACCTGCGTGGAATCTATGAGAGCAGAATTAATTTGTCTGCCTCTCGTGCTGGGACCCACATCTGGAGCGGAGCAGTTTGCTCTGGCTCCTCTCAAGCTGGAGGGCACTGATCTGTCTGGGTCTTATCTTCCCAGCCAGCAAAAGCCAAGCTGAAAGGTTGGGTTCAGGCTGCTGTAGTGGCTGTCTGAGGACTGTACCCCAGCACTGCAGGACTGCTCTGGGTCTGTGAACAGGGATGGATCTCACTTGAGGTCACTCTGCTGAACAGAGGAGAAGAGCTAAATGCACAGCAAAATCCACAGCAAAATCTGTGCTCCACAACCTCCCTGGGCAACCTGTGCCAGTGTCTCCTCACCCTCCCTCTCTCTGCTCCACAACCTCCCTGGGCAGCCTGTGCCAGTGTCTCCTCACCCTCCCTCTCTGTGCTCCACAACCTCCCTGGCCAGCCTGTGCCAGTGTCTCCTCACCCTCCCTCTCTGTGCTCCACAACCTCCCTGCCCAACCTGTGCCAGTGTCTCAGCATCCTCCATGGTGAAGAACTTCCTCCTAACATCGAGTCTCAACCTCCCCACTTGCAGTTTTGCTCCAGTTTAGTCCTCAGCTGGGCTTAACACAGTGCAAACACCGAGGGGAGAGGAGGCTTAGCCAGAGCCTTTGAGCAGAGAAGGGCTCAGACAGCAAAGAGCTTTTTAGTTTAGCAGACACAAGCAGAAGGATTTTCAAGTGTTAAGAGTGAGTAAGCAGAGGTCACTACCAGCAAGGGACGTGCCAGGCTCTTCACCTGCTGGGGTTTGGATGTCTTCCCAAAACTGCTTCAGGAAGAAGCTGAATTCAGGGGGCAAGGAGTGGAATCAAGAGCTCTGGAGCTCAGGTGGTCTGACTGTAGTAGCTCTCAGCAGCTTTGAAAGCTCTTGACCCAGCACCACCTCAAGAAAAACTTTCTGACTAGGGCTGGGCTGATGAAGCTTTTGGTCTGCAGGCAACAGCCTGATAATGGCTTTTGTATCAAACCCTGGGAAGCTCTTAGCAGCACTGGAGAGAGGAGCAGCAGAGAGTGAGGCTTTGCAGAGCAGCACTGCAGGCTCTGCACCTTCACCTCTCAGAACCAAGACATTTCCCCCTGGATTTCACCTGTCATCTTGGCAGGGCCTGAGCTCACACCCTGAAGAGAGTCTCAGCTGCTGCATTTATTACCTGGGATAGTTCCTTTTGAGGAGGTGCCAAATCTCTGGCTCCAGCTAAGCTGATGGACCACAGCAGAAAAGCCTTTTATGAAGTGAGTGATATCTGGGATGAGGACCTGAGCAGGAATGCAAGGAGTGAGGCTGCAAGGCGTGAGGCTGCAAGGCGTGAGGCTGCAAGGCGTGAGGCTGCAAGGCGTGAAGATGCAAGGCGTGAAGATGCAAGGCATGAAGATGCAAGGCATGAAGATGCAAGGCATGAAGATGCAAGGAATGAAGATGCAAGGCGAGAGGCTGCAAGGCGAGAGGCTGCAAGGCGTGAGGCTGCAAGGAACGAAAATGCAAGGCGAGAGGCTGCAAGGTGAGAGGCTGCAAGGCGAGAGGCTGCAAGGCGAGAGGCTGCAAGGCGAGAGGCTGCAAGGAATGAGGCTGCAAGGAATGAGGCTGCAAGGCATGAAGATGCAAGGCATGAAGATGCAAGGCATGAGGCTGCAAGGCATGAAGATGCAAGGAATGAGGCTGCAAGGCATGAGGCTGCAAGGCATGAGGCTGCAGTCCCCTGGCATTCCCTGAAAGGTTTTCTCTTTCTTTTGCTCTGGAGCTGGCATTTGACTTGACATTTGGCTGTGGCTGCAGCTGGCTGTGGCTGCAGGTACAAGCACTGTGTCACTGCCTCACTGCAGTTTGCTGTCTGCTGGCTCCGAGGGCAGCAGGAGCTCACCATCAGTCAGCAGTGCCTGGTAGGAGGCAGGGGTGAGGAGCTGGTGGGCAGGAATAAACTGCATCGAGGAGGGGCTGAGCAGGGCTGCACTCCAGGCTCTCTGCCTGGCAGACAGCTCTCAGCTGCTTCACATTCACTCAAGCTCCACCAAACTCCTGCCCTGGTTTCTGCACATAAATTCTGCCTTCTCAGCCTTGTAGTGCAGTTCTGCTGCTCTCTGTAGTGGGTTTGCTCTGGCTGCCAGCCAGCTAACTTGGGAGCAAAAACGTTTGCACAAGGGTGACAGAAAGGCTCTGAGAAGGGCTCTGCCAGCCTCTGATCTCTGCCACTTGTTAATTGGGCTGCTCTGATCTGCTGCTCTCAGATCTGCTGAAACAAGCCTGAGTACCTGTGACAGAGGAGGAATCACAGAGCAGGACCCAGGGCAGAGAGAGGCATCCTGCAAGCACTCAGCAAAGCTGCTTTGCCTTGGTGGCTGAAAGCCTGCAAGTCTGAGGCAAGGTGACTGCTTTTTGCAGACCCCAGAGGGGAGAGGGGAGCAGAAATTGTCTCTCCCTCCCTCACCTCAGTCCTACATCACTAATTACATCATGTAGCTCTCATGCATAACCAGGTTAGGACCTTATCTTCCCTGCCAGGACTGCAGCAACAGACTGCATGGAGGGGAGATTTGATTAAGGGCTGATGTCAGCCTGTTTAGGAGGAGCACTGAGTGCTGGGGGTGCAGACAAAAGGTTTTAAACCAGCAGTGCTCAGCTGTCAGGCCTGAATTTTGCAAAGCATGATGACCTCTGTGTCTCTCTGAGTTTGCAGTGGGTTGCACTGCACCTCCAGCCTCCATCGTTTGCCTGCTCTGTCTCCTGGCACAGGTTGCCCAGGGAGGTTGTGGCTGCTCCCTCCCTGGAGGTGTTCAAGGTCAGGCTGGAAGAGGCCTTGAGTGCCCTGTGCTAGTGGGAGGTGTCCCTGCCTCTGGCAGGGGGTTGGAACTGGCTGATCCTTGAGGTCCCTTCCAACTTTCCCATTCTATGTTCCGATTCTGTGCTGGGACTGCTTCTGAACTTGGACATTTTAACACCTGCCAGCTCCCTGCTGCTGCTGCTGCAGTGTTCAATGCTCTCCTGGCACAGAAATGATCAGAGAATCATAGAATGGGAAGGTTGGAAGGGACCTCAAGGATCATCTAGTTCCAACCCCCTGCCATAGGCAGGGACACCTCCCACTAGTGCAGGTCACTCAAGGCCTCATCCAACCTGGCCTTGAACACCTCCAGGGAGGTTGTGGAGCACAGAATGTGTTCAGGACCAGACTGGACGAGGCCTTGAGTGACCTTTTTCTAGTGGGAGAAGTCCCTGCCTATGGGAGGGGGTTGGAACTGGTTGAGCTTTGAGATCCCTTCCAACCTAAACCATTCTATGATTCTGTGGTTCTGTAGTTCTATGATTCTATAATTCTATGGTTCTGTAATTCTATGATTCCATGATTCTAGTCACAGAAGGGTTTGGGTTGGAAGGGACCTCCAAAGGTCACCCAGTCCACCCCCCTGCAGTCAGCAAGGGCATCCTCTCCATGATCAGGTGGCACTGTGTGGTTTTGCACCAGCCACTTCCATCAGCTGCAAACATCCTCTGACTCTCCTCAAGCCACCTGGGTCCAACTCAGGCTCCTGAGCAACCCCCCAGAGCCTGAAGCCAGCCTGCTCCTCATGGTGGTACTTGGGTTCAGTGCCTGGGTTGGGGAGCTGAGGTCAGAGGATGCCAGCAGAGCCTGCCAGAGCCTGCCAGCTGCTGAGAGCCTGCAGACAAGTTCATGGCAGCCTTTGATCTTTGCCACTGGCTCTCTCTACACTTGAGCCACACCACGAAGGAGCTGCTTCTCCCCAGAGGCAGCTGCTTTAGTTTCACAGCCATTTCTCACTCAGGGAAAGAGCAGCCCCACTGGGGCTTGCCTGGAATGGCCTTTTCCTGGGGAAGTCATCAGAGAGCTGCCACTGCCTGCTCTGGCCCCAGTCCAGGCTGGGCTGCATCTCCAGCAAACACTGCCAAGGGAGCTGTATATTTGATCCACGTTCTGCAGCCACTGCTTAATGCCCTGGCTGCAACAGACTGCTGCTGAGTTACATTTCCAGCCAGGATGACAAACAGCCCAGCTGATGGGGACAGCTCTAATAGCTACTTCCAGTAAAGACCTGCTGCTGCCTCTCACCACCTCTCTGCTCAGAATCACACTGCCACACCTGCTAGTTTGTCACTGTACATATATATAGAGACAGATTTAATGTTTCCCCCTCTCCATTCCATTCAGGAAGGCTGCACACAGCTTGGCTAATAGCTGATATCATTAGGAACAATCACACCAGGTGCAAACTCCTCTTAGCTTGAGTGCAAAAACAACCACGTTGAGCCCTGAGTGAATTGCAGCTGGGAGGCTGAGCCCTGCCCTCTCCCCAGGTCTGGCTGCTCCACTTAATGTGTGTTCCCAACAGTGTGATTCCATTACAGGAAGCTGGAGCTGGGAACCCTTTTGTTTGCTGTGTTATACAAATCCAATTTGTCCTAGAGCTGGTCATATAAATTAGAAATGAGAGATGTTAGCAAAATTAAATGCTAAGGCCTGTGCCAGCTTCTGCTGCCCCAAAGGGTGGTCTGATAAATTGGGGGCACCAGGCAGGAGCTGGCAAAGTGAAACAGAGCCACAATGCAAATAAGCAAACGAGCCAGGGATGGGGGTGGGTACCTGAGACTCCTGCTTCCCTGCCCTGCTGTTACAGAGAGCTGGGAGGGCAGTGATGAGAAACCAGGATTGGCTCCTCTGGCACACAATACCTGCAGCCTGCTCTTGGAACAACTCTGAACGCAGCTATGGTCACTACAGAAAGGAGGAAAAGTTGCTCTCAGTGCTGGGGCAGAAAGAGAGGAGAGGGGAAAAGGTCTCCAAAAAGTGGAGAAAGAATTGTCATGGAATCATAGGATCACAGAATCAGTAAGGGCTGGAAGGGAAAGCCTCCTTGAGGCTGCAGTGCAGCTCCTTTACTGCATCTCCTCCCTCAGCTCTGGCAGGCAGAGCTTTGGCTCCAATCACCACCAGCTCCTTGGGCTCTCACAGGAGAAGTGATGCAAATTTTGCCTTGCTTGGGTGATGCCAGCAGAAGCTTCCTTAAATTAATAGTTCCAAAGTGCTGCCTGTCTGCCTGCACATCCTGGGTGTGCTTCAGAGGGGAAGCCCCTCCAGACGAGCAGGTGGAGCAGCTCTCACTCAAAGCACTTCACTGCTTAACAGGCTGGAGGTGGAGCTGCATGACAAAGAGGATCTGCTTTTGGCAGACCCCAGCTGCAGTCCTGGGTGCAGCTCTGGAGCCCCCAGCACAGGAAGGCCATGGAAGTGTTGGAGCCAGTGCAGAGGAGGCCACCAAGATGCTGAGAGGGCTGCAGCAGCTCTGCTGTGAGGACAGGCTGAGAGAGTTGGGGCTCTGCAGCCTGGAGAGGAGAAGGCTTCCAGGAGAGCTTGGAGTGGCCTTGCAGGGTCTGAAGGGGGCTGCAGGAAGGCTGGGGAGGGACTATTGACAAGGNCACAACCTCCCTGAGCAACCTGTGCCAGTGTCTCCTCACCCTCTCTGTCCAGAATTTCTTCCTAATCTCCACCCTCAACCTACCCTCCTTGAGCTTCAACCCTTCCAAACAGCTGATTTTGACAAAGCTAAGTGGAAGAAGCCTTGGGGGTTCCTCTGCCACTTGCCCAACCACTCTCTGCTTCCCACAGAGCAAAGTATCTGTCAAGGCTGTTTGCAGAGCAGCACAGCAGCTCCAGCTGCTCTGGTGGCAAACATCAGCTGAGCTGGCAGCTTAAGTGTGCCCAAAAGACATTTTCCATAGCTTTGGAACCAAGGAAAGATTCCCTGCAAAGGACTTTTTGCTTAGGTTATGAGTCCTGGAGCAGCCCATGGCAGTGTCCCATGGCAGGGGTTTGGACCTGGATGAGCTTTAGGTCCCTTCCAAGCAATCTATGAAAGAAGCAGAAACCTCTTTGCTCCAGCTGTGCCAGTGCCACAGATTTGGCCTTGCCTGGATTGGTTTGGAACCTCAAACATCTGGAATAACATTGCCACTCTGCCTGGTTTCATGCCCAAGTGAACTCTCTCTGCTTTTTAGACTCCCTCCTGCTCTGCCAGGGTTCAGAGGGCACCCAGAGGAGCAGCTGTTGCCTTGCAGCCCCTGCAGCCAGGTTCCAGTCCTGAGAAGGATATTCCTTGTTTTAACCCAATTTCTATTCAGGATTACTGCTCTCTTATCAGCAGCTTTTGTAACTGCCAGGATAAGCCTGGTTGCCCTTTCTGCCCTACCCCAATGCCACCCTCCTCCCTATTGCTGCCCAAGATCTGCCATGGCCTCTTCCTAAAGAGCAGAGATAAGCAAATGGATCTCATCCTTAACAGCCCTTCTGAGGGCTGGGGGAGGACACAAAAGCGCTGCCTGTGCTGCTCCTCTGCAGATAAGGTGAGCTTCTTTCTTCTGGCAGTCACTTAGGGATTGCTCAGGTCCTTTGGTTTTCTTTTACTGCCTGTTCTGTGCAGGGTCTGCTCTCCTCTTGCACATCTGCCCCTCCAGAACAGAAAGCACTAAAGGGAGTTAGAGAAGAGATAAAGGAAAGCAGAACAAGCGTTCAGGAATCCTCAGGGGATGTCTGGGCTCTAACTGCAGGGTCATCAGCAGAGGAAAATGGAAATCATTTCTCCTCTGCCTCCTCCTCCTCCATGCCTCTCCACTGAGAAGTGCTAAGGACAGCTGCAGGGGTCCTGGGTTGAAATGGTGACTGAAATGGTCTGGCTGGAACTGCACTGTCAGAGGCTGCTCCGTGGCACCTCCCTGAGTGAAAATCTCTGCTCTGACCTCACCATCACTGCACCTTATGCCATAGCTGGCTCCGAGGGGGCAGGCTGTGCTTTGTGAGGGGGCTTGGGGGAGGTTTGCTTCAGCTTTGGGGTTTTGTTGGGTTGGGGTCAAGGGTTTTGAGCTTTATTTTGCTCACTTGTTTTGGCTTTTGTTTGGTTGTTTGCCTTGGGTTGGGATTTTTTGTTTTATTTTGCTTGCTTTTGGCTTTTGTTTGGTTGTTTGGCTTGGGTTGGGATTTTTTGTTTTATTTTGCTTGCTTTTGGCTTTTGTTTGGTTGTTTGCCTTGGGTTGGGATTTTTTGTTTTATTTTGCTTGCTTCTTTTGTTTTGTTTTTTTTTTTTGTTGTTGCTTTGGTTTTGCTTTTATTGATTTATTTTCTTTGCCTATTTTGGGTTTTGTTTAGCTTGGGTTGGTTTTTTTCTGTTTTCTTTTGCTTGCTAAGTTTGGCTTTTTCTTGTTGCTTTGGTTTAGCTTTTATTGATTGATTTTCTTTGCCTATTTTGGGTTGTGTTTGGCTTGGGTTGGGATTTTTAATTTTCTTTTGCTTCCTTGCTTTGGGTTTTGGTTGCTTGGTTTGGATTTTTCTATTTTATTTTGCTTGCTTTTGATGTTTTTGTTTGTTGGTTTGAGGTTTTCTGTTTTATTTTGCTTCCTTGCTTTGGGTTTTGGTTGCTTGGTTTGGATTTTTCTATTTTATTTTGCTTGCTTTTGATGTTTTTGTTTGTTGGTTTGAGGTTTTCTGTTTTATTTTGCTTCCTTGCTTTGGGTTTTTTCTCTTTTGTTTTGCTTTCTTATTTTGATTTTCTGGTTGTTGGTTTGAGGTTTTCTGTTTTATTTTGCTTCCTTGCTTTGGGTTTTTCTCTTTTGTTTTGCTTTCTTCTTTTGATTTTTCTGTTTGTTGGTTTGGGGGTTTCTGTTTTATTTTGCTTCCTTGCTTTGGGTTTTTCTCTTTTGTTTTGCTTTCTTCTTTTGATTTTTCTGTTTGTTGGTTTGGGGGTTTCTGTTTTATTTTGCTTCCTTGCTTTGGGTTTTTCTCTTTTGTTTTGCTTTCTTCTTTTGATTTTTCTGTTTGTTGGTTTGGGGGTTTCTGTTTTATTTTGCTTCCTTGCTTTGGGTTTTGGTTGCTTGGGTTGGGTGTTGCTGATTTATTTTGCTTGCTTTGCTTTTTGTTTGTGGGTTTGGTTTTTATTGATTTAATTTTGTCTGCTTGTTTTGTTGTTTTGTTTTTGTTTGCCTTGGGTTGGCTTTGCTGCCTGCAGGGAGCTGGGACAAGATGCCCTTGGAGGATCCCTTCCAACCCTGTGCAATGGCCAAGGAATTTCTACCATCTTCTCCTCATGCTTTTCTCCCATTCCCAAATCCTTGCCTGCCCTCAGTCCTGTCCTCCCTGCTCTCCCCAGCAGTGCTCTCTAAGAGCAGGCTCCAGGCTTGCCTGCTGCTGGCTGAGTGGCTCCATCCCTGTGTGGGCTTCAGTTCCCTGACTTCTGTGCTGCACTTCATTTGTTCTGTGCTCCCTGATGGAGTTCAAGGCAGGTCAGCAGCTACACCCAGAATTAAATGTGACACATTTCATGTCACCATGGGGAGTTCTAACTCTTCATGAAATATCTCTCTGGCCAGAGCCCCCTCTGCAAGTGGCACAGACTCAGCTTCCAGCCCATCTGCCTCGCTGCTGTCTGCAGATGCTGAATAATAAATAAAAACTCTGTGCATTGATTTGAGAAAGCTGCAGGCACACAGAGCCATGGGCACAGCTCCCTGAGGGCCACAGATGGAGCCCAAGACAGTGCTGGTGGCTCTGTGGCTTCCTGACACCCAAATACTACTGAGAGGGTGAGGAGAGACTGGCACAGGTTGGCCAGGGAGGTTGTGGAGCACAGAGAGGGAGGGTGAGGAGACACTGGCACAGGTTGGCATGGGAGGTTGTGGAGCAGAGAGAGGGAGGGTGAGGAGACACTGGCACAGGTTGCCCAGGGAGGTTGTGGAGCAGAGAGAGGGAGGGTGAGGAGACACTGGCACAGGTTGCCCAGGGAGGTTGTGGAGCAGAGAGAGGGAGGGTGAGGAGACACTGGCACAGGTTGCCCAGGGAGGTTGTGGAGCACAGAAGCACCCAACGTGATCTTTGATCACGTTGGGTGCTTCTGTGCTCCACAACCTCCCTGAAGGCGTTCAAGGAGGCCTGGTGGGAGGTGTCCCCACCCATGGCTTACCACTGGATGACCTTTCAGGCTCCTTTTTCACCCCTAAAAGCCTTCTGCAAATCACTGAACTCAGCTTTAGGGGCCTGGGTGAGGAAGATTTGAAGGCAGGAAGGAGTTTTCTCTTCCAGCTGCCCTTTTGGAAGATCTCTTTTTAATCTCTGTTATTTATGATCATATTATTTCATGTGAAAGGCCACTCCAGCCCAAGGCTCTGGCAATTAGCACTAATAAATGATTGCACAGCAGAGGCAGTACATGAAGGCAGCCTTCATTTATGCATGGGCACAGGTGGCACAGATTTAGCTGCTGCCTGCCAACCTGCCACTGTGGATGAACTGCCAGGGCTGGCTGGCAGGGCCATTAGACACCTCAGACACTCCTGCTGGGTGCTTTGTCTGCATTCATCTGAAGGTTCAGCTCCCCTGAGCTCTGGCTGTGTGTGTTTTGCCTGGCACGCACCGGTGCCCACGCACCCGGCAGCAGTAATCATAGAAGCAGGTAGGGCTGGAAGGGACCACAAGGATCAGCCAGTGCCAACCCCCTGCCATGCCCAGGGACACCTCACACCAGATCAGGCTGCCCACAGCCTCATCCAGCCTGGCCTTAAACACCTCCAGGCATGAGGCTTCCACCAGCTCCCTGGGCAACCCCTGCCAGGCTCTCACCACCCTCATGCTCAACAACTTCTTCCTACCATCCAGGCTGACTCTGCCCATTTCCAGCTTGGTTCCATTCTCCCCAGTCCTGTCACTGCCTGACAGCCTAAAAAGTCCCTCCCCAGCTTTCTTGTAGCCCCCTTCAGATCCTGGAAGGCCACCAGAAGGTCACCTGGGAGCCTTCTCCTCTCCAGCCTGCACAGCCCAAACTGCCTCAGTCTCTGCTCACAGCAGAGCAGCTCCAGCCCTCTGCTCACCCTCCTGGCCCTTCTCTGGACACCTTCCAGCACCTCCACATCCCTCTTGTCCCAGGGGCTCCAGCAGTGGATGCAGCACTCCAGGTGGGGTCTCAGCAGTGGGCAGCAGAGGGGCAGGATCACTTCCCTCTCCCTGCTGCCCACACTGCTCCTGCTGCAGCCCAGGCTCTGGCTGCTCTCTGGGCTGCCAGAGCACACTGAGGGCTCAGACTGAGCTTCTCCTCCAGCAGCACCCCCAAGACCCTCTGCTCAGGGCTGCTCTCCAGCCAGGCACTGCCCAGCCTGGGTGCTGAAGCAGCAATTGCCACTCCCAGGTTGCACTCATTCAGCCCAGGTGTGGATGGGAGCTGGGACTTAGAGCCTGGGTTAGGACAGACCCTGACTGGGCAGCAGAGCTCTAAGGCACAGCTACCACTGGAGCAAATTAAGAGCTGCCCTGACAGCCATGACAGAAGCAGCAGAGATAGCAAAAGCATCCTGTTCTCTTTTGCTCTTGGCTGCTGTGCTCAAGAGCTCCTCATCTGCCTGTTGATATGCCTTAGAGATCAGGGGAAAGCCTTTTTGAGCTGCTCTTGTATCTTGTCCTTCCCTGTTAAGCACTCAGTGGGGAAGGGAATGGTTTGGGTTTGGGGTTTGGTTTTTTGGTTAGGGTTTTTTTTTGGGTGGTTTTTTTTTTTTTTTTTTT